>JAVJIF010015544.1:0-118208 GCA_038442645.1 Agave tequilana
GAGATGCGGGTCTCGTATCTCTAAGAAAGACGCGGGCCTCGCGTTGCTGAACATCGCATCTGCAGGTAAGGCCTCAGAAACTTGAGCGTCGTAAGCTCTGTGCTTTGATATTCAACGCAGAATTCATACGTCCGATGCTATTTAGAAGAGACATAGGGTTGAACCTTGCGTCCTTATCTGCTGGATAGATGGCTTTTCCAGCTTCTTCCATCTGTTATCACGTACGCGATGCCTTTGTCAACATTTTGCACTCTGATTACTCTTCACGGGTTGTTGGGGACCCTTGGTAACCTAGTGCTGAGGAAAAGAAGCAGCATGGGAGATTTGGCTTCAACGACGTTGGCCTCGCGGGTCTCATGTGAGATGTTGACGCGGACCACGCGCGCGACGCGTTCAGAAATAATGTTATTTGTGCAGGCCATCTTTGGGAAAATTTTCGATGGGACTTCAGAGTGGATCTCCGAGGAGACCCTGCGGTACTATAGTGCCACCCTGGGGCTCTTGGAGCCAGAAGAGAGAAACTCTTCATATTTTGCCTAGTCGAATTCCACAAAGACTGACTTGACCATTTTTCCATGAAGCTGACGTCACCTTGCGTCACAACTTGCTCATCAGTGGAGAAAGTAATCCCCAGCGGAGTCTCCATCTCTTATGCGCGGGGGGGAGGGGGTGCGCGGGGGGGGGGGAGTTGAAAGTGTATTGCAATTTTTTTTTGAATCAATGAAAAATACAACAGCTCAAAATTTCAACTACAAGAGAGAGAAGACATTCAAGCTTAAATCTTTTCTTTGTTTAAGACTGGATTCTTTGCATAGCGCTGAAAAGTGATTCTTATTTTTTGTTGACCGAGTGAACATCAAGCTCTTCTTGAAGTCTTTTCCTTGGATCACAATGTAGTAGCATGATCGGGGGAAAACAGCACACGAAAAGTGTATGTTTTGAAATCAAGATTTAAAGTGTGTACTTTGGCTTCCTCGATACTTCCGTTATAGCATAGAGGCTAAAACGAGTCAAATCCACAAGGACGGGAGGCGATAGAAGCTTACAAGGTATGTTCATTATGTTAAAAGTTCTTCAAATGTTTGAAAGAATGAAAAGAAAGAAAAACAAAGAATGGAAAAGAGAAGTACGGTGAAACACGAAGAAGTGGGAAACATGGAAAAAAAGATATTTGTGATTTTTGATATTTCTAAAACAAAGTGAAAAAGAAAGAAAAACATGGCTACTAACTACTAATGGCTCCACTAACCATGCTAATTTCTTAGTGATAGTTGCCTCACATGTATCATTGGCCTTCACTATTCCTTAGTTCATGAGCGTTTCAAAGCATAACACATATGATAACTTTCATGTCAAAACTCAACATACCAAGTGCAAGCTACATTTAAACCATCAAAACTAAACAAGAGTAAGCATGGAGTAAAGTAATGTTAGCTTGTTAGAGAGTTAGAATTTTAGAGTGTTAAATCCATCATCATGAGCCATCAATGGCACTTGCAAGAGCAAGGCCAAGTAGAGGTTATTAGATTCATCTGGATAATCAAATAAGAAGTTAGCAAGTTAGCGGTTAGTTGTTAGTTGCCATGAGAGAAAATATTATCTAAACATGTAAAAGGGATTAGAGAGAAGAAAACAAAGATAGATAAAGAGAGAATCTTTCATAGATTGTCACCTTCTATTACAAGAACTCTTACTTTCCAATCATGTACCACTCTCTCTCCTATTACAAGATCTACAAGAAATGGAAAATACAACGGAGGAAGAAGAAGAACAACTAAACTACACTACCCTAAACTACAATAAAAATAAGAAAACTACCCTAACTCTCTGGTTATTTTCTTCATCTTCAGAACCCCAGGGGGAATTTATAGACATCAGGGGAACGGAGGCCAGGGGGACAATCCCTGGCCCAAAGCACGGGCGCGGCCGTGCCTGTACGGCCATAAAAACGTGGCTATGGCCATGTTTCCGCGGCCATAGAGTGGCCGAGCGCGCGACGCCGCCTACTACGCAGTCCGCTCTTGGCCCCCTATCAGCTGCAGGTCCCGATTTCTAGTTTTGGGCCCCTGGTTTTGACGAATCAGCTCTCCAAAGTCAATGGCTATATTATAGGCCTTTAATCACCCATTAAATGGTGATTTAGGGTCTTCTTCTTCATTGCACACCATGGACCTAGAAACATACAAGAGAAGTGTTATTAGTAGTATTTAATATTAAATAAGTGTAAAGATGTGGTATGAAATATACAGTTTTAGAGACTAATCATAGCAAAATCTTGAACTCAGCAAGCTGGTGAAGAGTTTAACTCTTTTTCAGTATTCCTCAGCTGAAAATTCTGACCCCTCTTCAATAGCAAATTGAGCTATTAATAAGGGTTTCAGGGGTAAAATTTGAAATTACCCCTAGAGGGGGTGAATAGGTGCAAGACTAATCAATTTAAAGTCCAATACAAAATAAAAATGATATGATGCAAACGATCTCTCAAAGCAAGATTAGAGCTGTATGCCCTGTGAAGGGTCTGAACTTCTTCCTTGTGATTCCTCTAGTTAAGAGTTTGAGGTGCTCAATGCAATCTTATTGTAAGAGTATAGATCGACAATAGATGAATAAAAATAAAGTAGATAAGAGAGATAAGAAATCAATCACAAAGAAAGAGATTTGTTTCGAGGTTCGAGCCACCGCTCTACGTCCCCGCCTTCACCACCGTGAAGGATTTCCAATCCACTAGAACTTTTCACTAAAGGAATTACAACCACTATGGAGTACACACCTCCTCAATGCACTCCTCTAGTCCAGAGTTAGCGTAGCAACAATTACAATAAGCACTGGATGATTAAAAGACCACAAACTCTCTTTTGAAAAACACTTCTTAGAGAATAATATATAAGATTGAAGCTCAAGATTTTGTAAGTGATATAAAAATAGAAGAGAGATTTTAAGAATCAAAAACTTTCAGAAAACTTTTGAAAATAATAGCCCAAAACTTAAACAAAAGCTCTTTTTCAAGAAAACTCAAAACTTTTGATCTTTGAATTTGTTGTTGTTATTCTAAACTCAACCCTAATGACCCCTTTATATAGGGTTTTAGAAGAGCAAACTTAGATAGTTTTAGCAGGTTTAAAAGGAATAAATTGACTCTTAAAATTCAACAAAACACATTTTAAAAACATGTTAAAAATTAGCCTCCAGAAAATTAGCCATTCTGCCAATCTGGCAGATTGTTGGTCAACTTTGAGTATAGTTTACAGTCCTAAAACATGCGAATTAAGAAATAAGTATATAGTACTTATTTGTAAAGCTTTAATTCTTATGTTTAATGCAACTAGAATCAACTCTATATCATTTTAGATTAGAAAGTTATCAATAAAACACTAACAGGTGTCAAATCAGAAACTGTAAGCTATTTTCGGAACAAAAAACAGAGTTCAACTAAATATTTGACATCTTTAACATTTGAATCTGAAAATGATTATTGAATAAGAAATTTAGAACTGAATGTCATCTTTGAAATGAGTGTTAAATCATATTATTTGAATATAAGAATAAAAAGTTATGATAAGAAATATAAAAGAGTGTCAAGCAGATCAGCAGAATTAAAACTGGTTCAAATCCAAAACCCGATATATGTACTTGAAATCCAAACCGGTTAAACCAAAAACCAAACATATTGAATTTGTATGTGTGTATTTTAGCTTCAAATATATATACTATTCTTCAACAAAACAAACTATATGAGTCTACAAGCAGGAGTCTCTGATAGTTGATGTTGAGTAACGTTTAAGATAGACCCTAATATCCCATGCTTGAGAACTCTTGAGCCATCAATATCTGTATCAACCTGAAATTTATTCTTAAACTTCTATTAGTACCAAATAGCTTTTATATGGTTTGTTATCATCAAAGCACGTAACCTAGGGATTGTAACCTTTGGGCCAATAATCTCTCCTTTTTTGATGATGACAAAACATATAAGCTGTAAAACAAAATATATGAAGGAGGTAAAATCTCCTCCTCAAATGATGCTCTATTATCAAGTATAAAACATGAAACATGAACATATAAAAAACATATATAAGATAAACATGTACAACACATGAAACCAAAACATGAAACCACAAATACTTCTCCCCTTTTTTGTCATACATCAACAAGAGTTTGGAAACAACATATAAACAATATATGCATAAACAAGATATAAACATGCATATATGCTTTTATAAACTCAAATATCTCTTTCTCTTTTTGTCAATTCATCAATAAAGGGGCTAAGAAAAAGCAATCAATTGACATTAAATCTTAAAGACCAAAACTTAAGTTTTTTTATACCAATTTAAAATTTTTGATAAACATATTGATACCAATTGAAAAATATTGATACCAATTAAAAAAAATTTGATAAAAATATTGATACCAATTAAAAAAATTTTGATAAAAATATTGATACCAATTAAAAAATATTGATACCAATTGATGGTAAAAACCAAATTTTTGGATAAACACTAAAATCATTTTGCAATAAGGATACCAAATAGATAATAATATCAATTTAAAATCATTGATACTAATATTGAAAATATTAGCATAAATCAAATCAAAGTATTTTACATCATAAATGGTGGGAGTAAGATACCAATTAGAAAATAAAACTGATACAAATTGGAAATACAATCAATACCAATTTTACATAAAATTGATTTAAAAACAAGAATTTTCTCCCCCTTTATGAAATACTAAAAGAAACAGTACATAAACTTATAATAGGTACTAATTAAAAATAATTGACATGATGAACTAAATCAAGCTTAGCAAACATAAGTTGTGTTTTTTCAAAAAAATTGTAAAGACATGTGAAACAAGCACAATCAAATTTATATATGTATGTATGGATATACCACTTGAAATACGAGGCATACATATAGAAAATACATATCAGTATACAAATATATGAAATATTAATTTTGATACCAATAGAAATATAATGAGGATTAAGTGTATAATTCATACCTACCACCCTTATCATGCACAAGTTTAACAGATATTTAAGAAAGGTATACAAGGCATAGTCGCCCATCCAACCGCCCTTTAAAGGTAGGGTTTCCAAAAATCATGATTTGAAAGTAAATGAGCATAATTTGAAAACTCTACTAATTGAAGAATAGATACTTGTTTTAAAGACATTTTGAAAACTAGTAAGAAATCCTTCAAAATATGAAACCAAATCATACATCTCATGAGGACATGAAAATCACATAATAATTGACACTCAAAGTCTATAAAACACATATATTCTCATGAAAAAAAAAAGTCATGAGTAAACACCAAATATAGAGTGTAAGAATCATGTAATTAACAAAATCATGGAAATAAGACATTTAAGCTCAAATCAAATTCCTTTATAAACAAGAAAAATATAAAAGTTTAATTTTCATCAAAACAAAACAAACTTCAAGACATATATATGTTTTGTATAAACTAGAGTATACATATATATCCAAACATAAATGAGTCCACAACAGTATATTGCATGAAGGCAAGTGGCTCAAGGATGTACATGTATATCTATTAGTTTAGACAAAAATAACATATATGTGAAGCAACACATTATTATGAAACCATGTGCAAAAATAGAAAATACAAGTGTAAATAAGAGAATCATCAAAACTAGGCTATACAAGTACATGTAATGAGTACAGTGAGTAATGAAGTACAAACACATAATAACCAAGTATATCTCACTACTTGTATTAGCATATACACAAGTTTAAATAAGAACTACATTTAAATAAGTAATCAAAATCATGAAGTGCAAAACCAAGAACATAAACCAAAACATGAATCTAAACATGATCAATCATAATGAGCATTGAAACCAAAACATGCTAAAACTATTTATATGAAAGCATGTGAATAAAATAGGAGTTAGAGATTATTACCAAAACTAATAGGGTAATCTCTTAGTCTCCAAACCAAGATGGTCCTCCCACCAAACATCTTTGAAGGAGATGCATCCAATGTAGGGTTCATTAAGCTCAAACGCATTCACCATCAAGGCACCATAACTCTCACGTCAAGCGAGAACTCACACCTATATCAAATACAATAGGGGTGGATTTTGGTACCCATATCTTATTGGGTCCTTGGGGGTTAGCACCTTTCCTAACCCAAACAATATTATTTACGAAATTTACATAATTTAGTCTATCATAGCAAAATCTTACAAGATGGCCTTTGCGGTCACAATGTGTACATGTGTACACTCTAACATACATATGGGAATGAATGAGATCATGGTGTACATGAGGTGTATGTTGTAGATGATGTGCATGAATTTGAGGGGCATGTTTCTTGTGAAACATGGATTCCAATTTCTTGTGATCCATAACACATTGGCTCAAAGTGGAGCCAAAACAATCTACATTCTTCTTTAATATACATAAATCATTTTCAAAATTAGAAGAGGAAGTAGAGCATGCAATAGAAACATTAGATGATGAAGGTATTGAAGCATGACAACATGATATTCAAAATCATTTGTCAAAGATTTATTTTCATTTGAAATCAAATCCAATTCTTTTAAAATAGAAACAATTTTATTTTTCAAGAAATCATTCTCTTTTAAAACAAAATCTAGTTTTGAAGATAAAGACTCATTTTTCTTCAAAACATTATCACAATCATTTTTACTTTTTAAAATCTTATTTTCATTTAGGGTAAGGTCAAGTTGGGATTTCAATGAGTCCCTTTCATTTGAAATCTCATCCTTTTCTTGCAAAACCAAATGAAGTTTTGAAAATAAATTTTTATTTTCTTCTTTTAATTTAGAACTGTCCTTTTTCAAAAATTTATACTTCGAAATCAATTTTTCACAACCTATCGCTAGTTCTTTATTTAAAGCATGTGCATCCATACATTCATTACAAGAAGAACTAGTACTATCATCTAGTTGAGTATCCGAATATACCTCAAGGGAGTCATTCCCTTGGACCATGAAGCAATGTTAGTCGGACTCTTCTCCACTAGATTCTTGCTTCTCATTGATTGGTGTTTGTAGCTCGGGAGATGATAATATGTTCCACACTGTAAAGGCGGAATCACAATGAGAAACCATATTTAAATATTCTTTGCTAAGAGACTGCTTTAATGCATCTAGGGTTTATGTTGGAACTTACTTTTGATGATACATTTGTGAAGCCATATCATTTGAAGTTCTATCGTAAGTCTATCCAAGAGTTCTATATGATCAAGACTTCCCAAAGAAAGTTGATAATAATGTGTACCGTAATTGTTGATAGCATATTAAAAGCCTTGAAACACACACACACATCATAGTCTTTTAGAAGACTTATATCCTTTTGTAGTCGACTTACACATGGTATAGTCGACTTATAAATTTCCCTAGTCGATTAGCTTTTTGTCCTGAAAGATCCCAACTCTCTGTTTGTCACTATTACTCGATTTAACAGTATATATAGTCGACTAATAGACTTGTATAGTCGACTTATCATTCCCTCCGGTCGACTAGTTTCAGTTTCCAAAAACTTGCCTTTTGATTTCAACTTGACCTAGTTACTTGGTCCCAATACTAGTCGACTAACTAAGTGAAATTTGCCTACCCTAGTCGACTAACCCATGTCAAGTCGACTAATGGTAGTTTTTGACTGTTGGACAGTTTCTGTTTTCTAGTATTTCCTTCAACGTTATCCAATGTTTAAACATTCAAAATCATCCTAATAACTAACCTAACTAACCAAAGTGTTCAGCTATATATAGGGTTGTTATCTTAGGTTTTATATACCAATTCAAATAGAAAGTTTTCTAACCAAAACTCTGCCAAAATTCTGGTTCTCTGAAAACTGTTTTTCCACTTTCCAGTTCTTCACCATTTCCTACTCTTTTGTGAAGACTCTGAAAGTTCACCTATAATAGCCCTTGTCCACGATTACATACAGATTCAAGGCTTATAGGAAAGTTTGTAATCATTCAAAGAGAAGCATTGTACAAGAGCATCTTCGGGTTGAAGAGAGTTTGTACAAGGTGTTATGGTCTTCTTGGTTGTAAGAAGAGTTGTATATATTTGGTAAAGGGGATTTGTCAAGTGGGATACAAGGTGTTGATTTTGGGTGTACAAAGTCAAAGGATAAAGGAAAATCTCAAAAGAGTGGCTTGGGGACTGGATGTAGGTCAGAGGACCGAACCAAGATAAATCATTGTGTTTGCGTTTGCTTAACTTTTCTGTGATTTATTTTCCTTATTGCAAGTACGTTTATTTTTTTAACACTAATATTCCTGTGTGAGTGTTGACATTGTATATTAGATCCATACTTGGCATCATCTCAGGACCAACAATTGGTATCAGAGCCCGGCCCGGCATACAAGTTCTGCATACCCAGTCAACAACATACAAGGATGGCAACGGAGTTCCCTTCGTCACAATTCAAAGAAGGATATTCTACACAACGTCCACCGCTATTTGACGGATCCAACTACAACTATTGGAAGTGTAGAATGAAAATCTACTTGTAATCGCTCAACTATGAACTTTGGAACATAGTAGAAGCACCGTACACCAAGCCGACAACCAACTACAACGCTTGGAGTGATGATCAAAAGAAGAATGCGAACCTTGATGCCAAAGCGATGAATGCTTTATTCTGTGCCTTAACCAAAGAAGAATTTAACCATGTGTCAACAGCCACTTCTGCAAATTGAATATGGCACACTCTACAGGTAACAAATGAAGGCACAAATAAAGTTAAGGAATCTAAAATTTTTGTTCTTGTCTACAGGTTTGAACTTTTTAAAATGAAGGAGAATGAAACTGTAACGCCTCGCTTCCCAAATTGCGGAATACAGGTACGTGACAATGGCCAGCAGATACTCACGAAGAGTGAAATCTCTTCCATGAGTATCTTAGGCTGTCAATAACAAGCAGGATAGCCCACATATATGCACATACAACCAAGCACAGGGATAAAATCACATATATGAAAAACTGAATCATAAACAATATCATCCACTATATCTGAATAAAACAAGTCAAGAAGAAAACTGAACTCAACGGAGAACAGCGAAACCAGAATATGATCTACGAGCAACTCTCTATACCAGCTTCCTGATCTAAATACTGAAAAATAAAATAAAGATCCGTCAGAAGCGGACTAGCAAGAGTACACGAAACAGGAAGGAGAGAATATGAAAATGTAGTAACAGTAAGTAGGATATAAGAACATATGTTTGGAAATATCAAGAACTGAATGTAATAACAGTAACATGAATAATTAGGAAGATAGATCATGTACAATAAGATCGTGCATGCATGGTGTGACATGTGTATAATGAACATGAAATATCCTGGACAAGTAACTATCGTGTAGCATAATCACAAGATCACAAGAACTCGAGATCATAAGATAAAATAACATGGTATGTCCAGGAATGTCATGCAGTCAAGATAATGCATGTTACATGAGTCTCAAGTGTCAGTATCTTGAAAATACATGTCAGGTACTAGATCATTGAAGGCAATGAAGGATATGATGCAAGTGCATATGTCTAGCATATTTTATTATCCTAACTAATGCAACCATCCTGTGCCCCATCCCACAGGACAACTGCATATCAAACAAGTGATGCGTTAGTGGATCCTGATAGCAGGGAGAAACAGTTCACTGTACTCAGGTATTATGTAACATGTAATAATAGGAGCGCGCATAAATAACAAGATCACGTGTGGCATCCAAACCCATAAGGGTCGCCCTTCCAAGCACACCTCCTTGGATTTCCCCTGCTACAGTCTCCCCCAATAACCCCGGATTGGTTAATTTTATTAATTAAATGCAAATGCAAACAGTGTGTTACTCGGTGTTACAGGATCATGTATCGGTACCAAGAATATTAGCATTAGATGGTAAACACGGTGTGTATCAAAATCATGGGACGATGTAGATAGTGACAATATCATGTGACAGATATATGGTTGTGCAAGTGATACCAGATGCATGCAAAATAGTGCAAGTAATGTCAGTGACATGTAATCTAAATGTCAAAGTAAAACCTTCAGGATCATGTGTCCATAATCCAATAAGATATCCTCGAATAATTACTCAGAATATAATGGTTAATTTCCTTGATTAATTTTCAGTAATATCAGGATCACAATATCAATCGATATTCAATCTTTAACTATCAATCTTTCTTCATTATTATTCAGTTAACCTCAAGATCCAAATCACAGTATTTATCATGATCAGTGTAAATTTCATGTCAATAAATTAGTCTACCATATACAAGCAATCATGCAAATTTATGTTGGATGCATGTATGTACAGGAACAAGATGCAAACATGATATGTAAGGTAATAAAACATGATCACGAGACAGTATCGGCAATAAATCAAGAATAAAATAATTAGTCATATAATCGGAAGAGAAAAGCTGATATGTAATTATGATCACAGGATAGTGTTGACGATCATGCGATGTGATAACCATAATTTATAATTAAGAGAAAGAATTAAGATCAAGATGAAAGTCAACGAGAGGAGAATCGTGTACACTTGCCTGATGTCGTTGGAGTCTGAATTCCCGTAACTACAACCGGCTCTGGGTAAAATTCGCGGCCTAAATATTACGTGAATTAATTAGAGACATAATATATTCTTATTCAGTGATAAGTTAAATAAGAAAGTAATTTTTTTTACTATTTATTATAATTCTGGTTGGTTAATATTTTTCAAATAATTTAATTTATGAATTTATAGCAACCATTTAAAAATATATTTTCATACTAAAATACTTGAATAAGCTAATAAATTGATGTATAATATTTACATTTTACTTTCATATATTTTTTTGTGCTATTTAGTAATTTATTGGTCCTTTTTTAAATAAAATATCATTAAATAATAATTACAAAGACATTTAATTTCATGTTATTCTAAGTAATATTTCATCAAAATAATTTTATACTGTTTCAAATTTAGTTTGTGATTTTCTGTGAATTTTCTAGAATTTTCTGTGAATTTTATGGAATTTTCTGAATTAAAATAAACCTAAAAATCAATAAAAATAATTAAAAAGCTTAATGGGTCTGTTGCTACAGTAATGGGTTTGGGTCTAGCTTACTACAGTAAATACTACAATAATTTTTCTACTTATTTTTATTTTATTTATTCCCTTTTTTCTTTTTTTCTTTTACTATTCCTTTTTCTTTTTCCTTTCTTTCTTTTTCTCTTTTCTTCTTTTTTTTTTTTTAATGGGGTCGGTCGGGTCTGAAAACAGACCCAAACCTGGGTCTGTTGGCCAGACCCGCTGGCCTGACCAGACCTGGCCTGGGCCAGGTCTGGCTGGGCTGGCTAGACCAGGCCAGGTCTTGGCCTGGCCTGGCTCAGCCAAGCCCTGGCCTGGCTCGGCCAGGTCCTGGCCGAGAGCAGCAGCAGCTGCTGCTGCTGCTCTCGGCGAGAGGCCGAGAGTTTCTCTCTTTTTTTTATTAAAATAAATTTATAAAATCCATTAAAAATTATGACAATTAGTATACAAGTATTAGGTGTCCCTATATATTTTTATTATAATTTTAAAATAAGATTATCATGGTGAAATAGTGATTAAACCAATGCATGTTACATGTTCGATGAAATGCCAACAATAACAAAAATCGACGACGATGCAAATTAACTTACCAGGAACGCTTCCCTTTAGTCTGAATCTTCTTCCAGCACCTTAGAGTCTTGGGAGAGAAGGTACGCATGCTCACGCAAGGTGTGTGATCCGCCATGGGGTCATGCGCGGCCGTCGACGGCGGATCTCGTAGACGACGACGGAGGCTCGCAGACGACTACGGACTCTCGCCGAAGAGAAAATCGGCTGCAGCGCAAAGAGGAAGGGATGCGGTTGAGGATTCGGCCACACGCGCGGCTCGACGGAGAAGTTGCGGACTCGACGAAGAAGTTGCGGACTCGACAACGGAGGATGAGGATGGCCTGCGGAGCTCGCCGGAGAGGATGTAGGTCTCCTCGCGCTTGCCGGCGGAGCGTGGACGGCCACAGCTCGGACTGAGGAGCTGCTGGTACTTTGACAGTGGTGCAAGCCAAAGGGAGAGGAATGAGGAGAAACGATGGAGTGATGTATGGAGGAGGGGGCTTGGGGTTTATATAGAGGGGGGGAAGGAAAGGTGAGTGAGAGATAGAGGGAGAGAGGGAACGTGAGAGAGAGGGGAGAACGCAGGTGGAGGTCGTGGGGGAAACGCGGGTGCAGTTGGGAGGAGAAGTGGAGAACATGGGGAGAAGAAGAGGGACCAGGTCGCGTGTTTGTTGGGAAGAAGAAGATGAAGTTTGATGATAGTTAAATATAATATGGGCTTTCCTCATCCTACACGCCAATGTGGCATGGTGGTCAGAGCATCTTGGTTTGGATTGGATCATGTTTAAAGGAGTGTGATTTTCTTTAATTGGGAGGAATAAAGGGTAAAGGAAAGAAGTTTGAAAAAGAATGGCTATCCTTTTTCTCCACAAAACCAAAGTGGCTAGGTGGTTAGATCATCAAACTTGTATGGGATTGGGCTTGGGTTTGAAACCTGCTGCACGCACACATGCGGGTTATTTTTTTTTATTTCATTTTCTTTTGAATATCATTTAAATATTATTTTATTGGAATAAACTCTATTAATTCAGAAAAATCCTCAAAAATTCTCAAAAATAGAAGATGTCATCCTGAACATTATTGTGAAGTCAGATTCCCAAAATTCATCCCCAATTATTAATTAAAAATTCCAGAGTCAGCCTATGTCACCGATCGACCCCAAATTGAGATTCTTCTCCAATAATTCCCAAAAAAATTCTAAAATTCTAGAAAAAATTATAAATAATGGAAAATAATATCTTGAGTTGAAATGACCTCAATCCGACTATCAGGATAATTAAATCATCACCAGATACCAGTATTGACATACGTATACTGGGAACCGAGGGTTACAATCCTACCCACCTTATAAAAAGAATTTCGTCCTCGAAATTCAGCCAGGCATCGACATATGAATCGAAGCTACCTCTGCATGAGTTAGGATTGTTCCAGATCCGTAGCCGTGTCAATATGATATAACCCAATACCAAGTCAACCATGGGTCATGATCTAACATATTCATCTGCCAAGAGTATCACCATAAATCCAAGAATTGATTTGACTTTCCAGATTTCATAATCGATCATATAACTTTGGTCTCCCGATCCACTATAGTCATATTCATCTGATAAGGTTACTCCAACCATTTATAGATCAAATCTTTAAGGTTATCAGTATCATAGTAACACAAATCTCAGATCCCACCGTCACTATTGAAAAATCATCAATGACAGATAATGAATATAATGTAACTAGTGGAAATAACAAGTGATGATTATAAAGTTGAGTTTTAAATTCATTAATCTTCATAAGAATTCAGATATATCTATTTCCTCCTTTCATCTATGATTCTCAAACAGAAGATCACAAAATTATCAAGGTATTCCAATTACAATGTTCTTGAGGGTCATAAGATTAACTCAAACAACCTCAAACTATGATAGATATTCTTAAAGCATTTCTTAGATCTGAAAACTTCAAGGTTCTAATCCTCAGAAACTAAATCCAAGCAATCTGATCCAAGGTATAGTCATATTTTGCCCAAGGCAATAGTTTTATTTATTGATTTGATTATCACTCCAAGATCCATGCCCTAAATCCAGTATGTATGAATGTGATTTGATCATTATTTAATCAGGCATGATTATTATCTTAAGTCTTACCTCTCACTATGATTCCCTTGCAGACATGTATCTCAAAATGTTTCAGATCTAAAATTAACTGTCAGATAATTTGATAATGATCCTCTTCATTTGTTCTTCTTCGTCCAAATAATCAGGTCAAGTCCTCAATATATCTATTCTCAATCTAAACCTAGAATAATCTGACCAGACATGATCAAGCGGGACAGAGTAGGTATGAAGACTACATGGATGGAAGAGTCACATCAAGGTGATGGTTCAAGGATTTCTGAGGATCAATTGTACAAGTATGGAGTCAAAGAAGGGAGTCAATGACTGTTTACTCAGATAATTTCGTGGATGATTATCATATATGTAACGCCTCGATCCTGGCGGATACGGAGACATTACTGCAACGTATATACGCAAGTCAGAAGTACCTTCACGTATATACGCTAAGCATCAGTACAGGCAAGAATCAGAGTACGGAAACAAGTGGTGCATTATACATTCCAACACATGAGTACAATTACAAAGTTATCACCAGAGGTGATCAATATTACAATAATATTACATCACCTGACAGGCGCAATTGCGAGAATACAAGAGATATACAGGAGTAAACAGTATAAAAGGCACTCATGAGTTTACAAAAGGAAAACTCGAGAGGCACACAGGGGGCCTGGAAGGATAGAACTCTGAACGGTCTGCTGGAGATCCATGCTACCGCTGCGCCACTCTGATCAGCAACTGGGAGAATCCACGCGCTCCAAGCTCCATGACCTGGACATGAGGATCCAGGGGAGTCAGATGAAACTCCCCAGGCGAGTGGTGATACAAAAGCCAAGTGGCGAGCAAGGATAAGCACATGTATAGCGATAAAACCAAATAAAGCCGAGGACGAGCAAATCTAATTGTATGGTTTCAGATCACGGCTCCATAAGACTAGTACGTCGAAGGAATAATCCAAACAAGGAAACCCTCATATATATACCCTTATCTTATGTCACCATAATCCAAGCACATACAATCCGACTGCACTCAGGGCATGATAAGATAATGAACAGGAGGCAGATGGATACCAGGGATAAAGCAGGGCATGAGCAGTTAATACTATAATTCTCATAAAACCGGAAATCCGAGGTAAAACCAGTACAAGCAAATATGGTAAGGCATATCACAGATTCAAGCCGTTTAAGCTGCAGGCTTCAGTATGCGTCCCATTCCACATACCTCTACTTACAACTTAAAGAGCCGATTATTAGACACTTTATTATTACTCGTCTTACCCTGATATCTAGCTATGTGAACTAGCGTCCCAGCACACATAGATCCATATCCGAGCAAAGCAAGGTTGTTATTGGAAACCAGCGGGGGTATCAACGAACTATGTTTACAGTGGGTCCCGTACATACCCGGGACCACGGCCCAGGATTGTTCCGTTGCTTGGTGACGGAACCTGCCGCAAGGCTAACAGGAGGGACTTATGTATGCCCTTATCATGATTCAGGAGGAGGGAGCCAGCACTCCCCTCGGTTGCCTGGAGGCCCACAGGTCAGACCGGAAGTTTTAGTTACACAACATGACTAATACCACTGTAAACACGAACACATATTGATAGCCGCATGTTTCCCCCGACCCGATGCAAGTTGTTCCTTTTATGATTTATTAGGTTAATTATCAATTTACGGGAATAACAGGAGCAGGACATGATCAGGAATTCAGGAGTTCAGGTCACTGTATATAATACAGGATAACAGGTCACTGATCATGATACAGGATATCAGGTCACTGTACATAGTACAGGATAACAAGACAGGGTTCCCGTAAATGTGATAATCACAGGTCAAGTATATCATGCTGGGTGTTAAGTGATAGCATGACAGGATGATGATATTAGACAGGTAACCAGTTATGTCAAGAGATTGATATAGTCCGGTGGCAAGCCATGTCATAACAAGGGGTCTTGCCAAATAGTAGCATGTCAGGTGTTAGATGATAATACATCAGTTGTCAGGTGATATACATGTGTTAAAAGTAATATGAAAACGACAAGTAGTATAGACAGGTGTCAGGCATGAAGTAATGGCATGGGGTAGAATAGTAGCTGAGCACAAACAAGCGGAGCTGAGCAAGCTGGAAGTACAGACAGCAAACAGTATTAACACTGGAGCATCTGGCGAGGTTACCGGGACGACTCGACTGAAGTACGAGCGGTAAATCCGGCAGCAACTCGCCTAGACGAATCTAGTGGTAAAGCGCTGAACGCTGATCATGATAACCAGGCGGAGCTGAACAAGCTGGAGGCACAGGCAGCGAACAGGGTTTAGACACTAATGCGCTCTGCGAGGTTACCGGGATACTCGGATTAAGATACGAGTAGAGAATCCGGCAGCAACTCGCCTAGACGAATTTAGTGAATAAAGCACCGAGCGCTAAGCATGCTCACCAGGCGGAGCTGAGAAACCTGACGATCCCAATCACGCCTCTTCCGAGACAGTGAGGGACCGGAGGCTGAACTGAGAGACCTGCCGGTCCCAATCACCTCTCTTTCGAGATAGTGAGTGACCGGAGATTGAAGGGTCCGGAAGCCAAGTATGGTATAAGGCAGTACAATACATCACAGGCATGGTATATGCACCAGAAGGAAACTACCCTAGTACAAGCATTCGTCACAGAGCAATACATGTCCAGATATTGGCACTCGGCCATACACAAATACAGGGACTCAGCCCAATACAAAATACATGGAAACAGGGAATAAAATATATGTCGACCCGACAAAGCGGGGAATCCCAAATGGAGGCGAGAGCGAGGACACTCGCCTAAATCACCGGAAAGCCGAAAAGTCTGGAATCCCTGGAACTCGCGCACGCGCCATAAATATAATAACATAAATATAGGGAGAGAAGGAGACACAGGGAGACGCGGGCTTGTCAGTGGGACGCGAGGGTCGCAGACGCGGGAGTCTGCCTCGCAGGAATAACAGACGCGGGAAAGAGCAGACGCGGGGAATAGGCTCTGCGTCGTGCTAAATGCAGAAACGCGGGAAGCGCGTCAAGGGATTGCCCAGACGCGGGGTTAAGATCCGCGTTAGGAAACAAACAGAGGGGAGGAAAGGTGCTTCCTTTGTTGTGCCCGACGAAGGGATGTTCGTCCCCAATCCAAAAGGAGGGTACCGGCCCTAAGTCTTGCCAACGGAGAAGAACGCGGACGCGGGAATCACAAACGCGGGAGTCGCGTTGTGAAGACACCACAAACGCGGGGTTCGAGACCCGCGTTCAAATCAGGGCACGAGGGAAACGCGGACGCGGTCGTGGATCCCGTGTCGCGTTAGCACGAGGAGATCACAGACGCGGTTATTAGCCCCGCGTCGTGACGATACAATAACGCGAGGGCCGCGTCAAAAGGAGGTCGCCCGCACGCGGGGGTGAGATCCGGGTCGGCAATTAATCAGAGAGAGTCAGGGAGGTCTAGAGAGAGAGATAATACATGAGAGAGAAAGAGAGGGGGGAGTCATGCTATTTGAATAAATACGAGACACCACTTAGAAGAGGCACTCATATCAGCCCTTTAATCAGACATGGGTGCCCAAAGCAAAACTGAACCCTGTGAGAGAGAGAGAGAGAGTAACACGTGGAGAGAGAGAGAGAGAGAGAGAGAGAGAGAGAAAGACGCGCGGGAGAGAGAAAGAGAGACGCGCGGGAGAGAGAGAGAGAGAGATGCGCGGGGAGAGAGAGAGAGATGCGCGGGGAGAGAGAGAGAGAGATGCGCGGGGAGAGAGAGAAAGATGCGCGGGGAGAGAGAGAGAGAGATGCGCGGGGAGAGAGAGAGAGATGCGCGGGGAGAGAGAGAGAGAGAGATGCGCGGGGGAGAGAGAGAAAGATGCGCGGGGAGAGAGAGAGAAAGAGATGCGCGGGGAGAGAGAGAGAGATGCGCGGGGAGAGAGAGAGAGAGAGAAATGGACCAGGGAGAAAACACAGGAGCAGGGGGCTTTGCCCCCTCAACAACTGCACCCAGGGGGGCCTAAGGCCCCCTGGCCGCGCCCGAGGCCGCCGGCCTCATGCCGGCGGCGGTCTGCCCTCGCCGGGGCAGCGCCGGAGGAGAGGAAGTCCGGCGAGGAGGTGGTTGGCCGGATCCAAAAGGAGGAAGGAAAGGGAAGAAAAGAAAAGAAGGAAGAAGAGAGGGGAGATGGGAGATGGCCGGAGTTGGGAGGGGTCCTCGCCGGCGACGAGGTGCTGGAGGTGGTGGCCGGTGATGGAGTCGGCTGGGCTCTCTTGGAGATGGAGAGGAAGAAGAAGAAGTGAAGAAGAGAGATGAGAAGAAAAGAAAAGAAAAGGAAAGAAAAAGAAAAGAGAAGGAGAGAGAGATTGTGATAGTGATGGGGATGTGATGGGAGCAGGTGAGGGGGTGTGTCTCCCACGTGGGGGGAGATGGCTGCGGGGTTGATGGGAGAAAAGAATGAAAAGAAAGAAAGAAAAGAAAGATTGGAAAATAAATATATTATAATATGGCCGCGAAAATCGACTGTTCCAGAAAAATCCCCAAAAATACCCGGAGGTAGAAAATGTCATCCTGAGGAATAATATGAAATCGGTTTTCCAAAATAAAATCCCGTTTTCAAATTAAAAATCCAAAAGTCAGCCGCCGATACCGGTCTACACCGGGTCGGCCGGATTTTGATAAATTCTGAAAAATCCCAGAAAATGTATTAAAGAATAAAATATGATTTTAAGAAGTAAAGTGAAAGCAGAATTCAGAAATTCAATTCCGATCGTCCCGGAATCAACCAGCGATACTGGCCGATACCGACTCCGGTGGAATTTCCATAAATTCGTAAAATCCTCAGAAAAAGTATTTAAGTAGGAAATGTGATTTTAAGAAATAATTCCTAAAGGCTCTTCTTGAAATTCTAATTCGTTCGTAAACTAAAAATCTGGGAATCGATCAGCGGCACTGGTCGACACCGGTTTTGAAGATTTTCAACTTAATTCAGGAAAATTTCAGAAAATCATGGAAAATCCAAAATATTGGAAAACAGCATTTAAAACTGAAATCGGTCAATTTGGAATAACAAAAAGATCAAATTGAGAAGTCTACTAGGATCGAGTCCCCGGTTCAGACTAGGGCTGACTCCGAGTTCACAAATCCGAACCCAGGGCAATACGATCATATGAATAATTCATAATACAAAACAAATACAGGAAGTAAATCAAAAAATACGATCAGAAAATACGAATACGCAACTAAGTACGTATTCCGGGAACGGGGTGTTACACTCCATCCACCTTACAAAAATTTGCGTCCTCGCAATTTCGATAAGGGGTGAAATGAACACAAAAAGGTAGGAATGAGGATTATGCCAATCAAGATATGAATAACTATGAGCTGTTTCCCCCAGATTGACTGAACAGCTAACTCAGGACTAAAGCATCTCTGCACTTCTACCGTATATATACATCTTCTGACGGTGCCATAATAATACTGATCTGATGTCTGCTTATAAAAGAACACTGCCAGAACTTCAAAGGACTAACCCATTCTGAACAATATAAAGTGAGCTGACTGGTAAGATAATCAATAATACTTCGATCAGACTGTGAGCTAAAGCTAATGAAATCCATAGTGCTAAAGTCCATAATATAATATAAAACCCTGCATAGTAAGATGTTATCCTTTTGCAGTAGAATCACTGACGGGCTGCATACTGGGCTTTGTTAACTCTGAAAGACGTAGCCAAGAATAACTGTGAAGAATTTGGAATACTGACTTATGAATGACAAACCGACTGCAGATGAAACAGGAAGAAGATATCTGAGCCCTGCAAGATTTGTAGAATGGATCATTGACAAGGCCATGGCGATAGCTCAGATATAGTGATGGAACTCTGTTCAGCAGATCCATAAAAGTACGCTAGAAGAAATCCGAGGAATGGCTAGAGTGCCAAGCACTGAAGGGACTAGCCACGGATGAAACCAAGCCTGGATGAGGTTATCGCGTAACACAGCTCAGGTGTTAAACATTAGGGTGCGGCGAGGCTAACGCTCTGCGAGACTCGCATATAGCGAAGTTCACGCGGCGAAGCCAGCGCGTAACACAACGCTAAATGCTAAGCACCAGGGTGCAGCGAAACTCACACCCGGTTAGGTTCACGGATGACTAGAACACGACCCTCGCTTAGCGAGGCTAGCGGAGCCTTTGGTCCACCAATTTAATAAAAACTGCCAGGAGTTGGTGGCTCTGAAAATATGATCAAGAAATCACAAGAATAGAAACGAGTCTCGAATTCTGTCTCCTAAATAGTAACTTGACTGCAGATTAGCTCTGAGAATACCCGAGTTCCATGAACATAGTCGAAGAAATCATGATCGCTATTAGAGTAATAGAAAATATCATAACTTTGCCTGCCAGAAGTCCTGATTCTGAATTACTGTTATATACTGACACTCCTCATGAAATGATACAATCTATCTGACTATGTAAGTGACGACTACTCTGTTTGATGTACTAGTCTCCCATGATGTATCCATAAATACAAGAATATGATGCGAGGCCGAAGATCTGCCCAGTATAAGACAATATGATATACCAGAGTCGAGGAATGCCAGAACATAATGAGAGTGACTACATCTGCCCTGCTATTATCTCACTAGTCTATACATATCTTAAGTTGGCATAAAGGTTATAAAAATCAGAATAGTAAAAATAGGAGAGATAGGAATCATGAAATAGGGAGAGAGATAGGACGGACTAGGATTGATGGTGATAGTGCAATGAGGAGGATATGATAGAGAGAAGTTTACCAACTCCCGGACATGCTAAAAATGGGAATAATGGTTACGGTCAGTCCTTTCAGGGTTCCTCTGCAGATATTGAATGCCCTTCCTGTTCTCACTCCATCATATTGAGCATCCGGACTTCCCCTCCAGTCAGATCATGTGTTTGCTTCCCTTCACCATGTGCCCTAACTCTTAGTCTCCTTTGTATACGACTCCATGCTGGATGCTGGGGATGAAGCGAGGTTATTCTGACAGTAGGTCCTAGATTCCCTCACGACGGCGATACTGGATGGGTTGATCTGATCGGTGTAATGTTCTCTGCTTCCTTGAACAGACAGTCACTTTTCAACTAATCTCTGAACCCGCGTACGACATAATCCGTAACCTTTCTGGTGGTTGTGTTGGAGGTGCCCGGCTTCAGACAATATCCGCACATCATATGTTGTGGGCAGGATTGGAGGGATGGCTTAGCTAGTAGGGCATCCAGAGGCCTATTTGGACCTTTACTTTCATCAATTAAGAGGGTCTCTTCACCAACTTCATCTGCAACTCATCCTAATCTTTCTCCTCTGGGTCCATTCCACTTCCCGGATGATGACTGAAGAACTTGAGAATACCCCTTGGGCTGCTTGGGGATAAGAACATCCTGCTCTTCATCTTCATTTCTCACTAAGATATTGCTTGCTCGGTTCTCCTTGTCGGCCACCATGTAAAACACCGACCGACTTTGCTTTAGGAATTTTGCAGTGTACTTATTTACAATCCAATCCCCCTACCGCAATTTGATAAATCATTTTTTTTTCATTTCTTCCTGGACTATTACAGAGAAGAATCTTCCTATAGAAATCCTTCGAGAACTAGTCCCAAGTGTTGGGCTTTCCCAGTCTCGCTGCTTCCGCCAACTACTACATCCAAGCTACATCTTCTAACTGAATCTTGATCATTTTCACCTAGTTCTCGTCAGGGACCCAAGTTGACTTAGAAGATCCATCAGGTTTACTGGCCACTGCTATGCATCCAGGGCTTCTCCATGCTTGAAAAGATTGCCGGCTGTAATTTCCTGAAATCCAACATGTCGCCTGGCTTCTGTTCCCGGAGTGCAACCAATGATCCTTGGTGCGGGACCTTCGTCTATACTTGATCGTGTCTCATCATATCTTGCAGAGATAGTCTTAAATCAAGATTTTCTCCATTAGGGTTACCCTAGGAAGAACCAGAACCGTTATGATTTCCCCATCTTTTCATGTCCGAGTTGGTCCAAGAATAACAAGAAATTGAAGTATGAAAGGATGGGAGAACTTCAGAATTCAAGGAAAAGATTATCAAGAGAGAATGGATAACTTTGTACTTGTAGTTGGATTGTATAACCAAGACTCATGCATTCCAGTTGCAAATTTCTTTACCATTAATTTGCCGTCTGGACGTACTGAGGAGGTGAGAGCCTAGGCTCTGACACCAACCTGTAACGCCCCGATCCTGGCGGATACGGAGACATTACTGCAACGTATATACGCAAGTCAGAAGTACCTTCACGTATATACGCTAAGCATCAGTACAGGCAAGAATCAGAGTACGGAAACAAGTGGTGCATTATACATTCCAACACATGAGTACAATTACAAAGTTATCACCAGAGGTGATCAATATTACAATAATATTACATCACCTGACAGGCGCAATTGCGAGAATACAAGAGATATACAGGAGTAAACAGTATAAAAGGCACTCACGAGTTTACAAAAGGAAAACTCGAGAGGCACACAGGGGGCCTGGAAGGATAGAACTCTGAACGGTCTGCTGGAGATCCATGCTACCGCTGCGCCACTCTGATCAGCAACTGGGAGAATCCACGCGCTCCAAGCTCCATGACCTGGACATGAGGATCCAGGGGAGTCAGATGAAACTCCCCAGGCGAGTGGTGATACAAAAGCCAAGTGGCGAGCAAGGATAAGCACATGTATAGCGATAAAACCAAATAAAGCCGAGGACGAGCAAATCTGATTGTATGGTTTCAGATCACGGCTCCATAAGACTAGTACGTCGAAGGAATAATCCAAACAAGGAAACCCTCATATATATACCCTTATCTTATGTCACCATAATCCAAGCACATACAATCCGACTGCACTCAGGGCATGATAAGATAATGAACAGGAGGCAGATGGATACCAGGGATAAAGCAGGGCATGAGCAGTTAATACTATAATTCTCATAAAACCGGAAATCCGAGGTAAAACCAGTACAAGCAAATATGGTAAGGCATATCACAGATTCAAGCCGTTTAAGCTGCAGGCTTCAGTATGCGTCCCATTCCACATACCTCTACTTACAACTTAAAGAGCCGATTATTAGACACTTTATTATTACTCGTCTTACCCTGATATCTAGCTATGTGAACTAGCGTCCCAGCACACATAGATCCATATCCGAGTAAAGCAAGGTTGTTATTGGAAACCAGCGGGGGTATCAACGAACTATGTTTACAGTGGGTCCCGTACATACCCGGGACCACGGCCCAGGATTGTTCCGTTGCTTGGTGACGGAACCTGCCGCAAGGCTAACAGGAGGGACTTATGTATGCCCTTATCATGATTCAGGAGGAGGGAGCCAGCACTCCCCTCGGTTGCCTGGAGGCCCACAGGTCAGACCGGAAGTTTTAGTTGCACAACATGCCTAATACCACTGTAAACACGAACACATATTGATAGCCGCATGTTTCCCCCGACCCGATGCAAGTTGTTCCTTTTATGATTTATTAGGTTAATTATCAATTTACGGGAATAACAGGAGCAGGACATGATCAGGAATTCAGGAGTTCAGGTCACTGTATATAATACAGGATAACAGGTCACTGATCATGATACAGGATATCAGGTCACTGTACATAGTACAGGATAACAAGACAGGGTTCCCGTAAATGTGATAATCACAGGTCAAGTATATCATGCTGGGTGTTAAGTGATAGCATGACAGGATGATGATATTAGACAGGTAACCAGTCATGTCAAGAGATTGATATAGTCCGGTGGCAAGCCATGTCATAACAAGGGGTCTTGCCAAATAGTAGCATGTCAGGTGTTAGATGATAATACATCAGTTGTCAGGTGATATACATGTGTTAAAAGTAATATGAAAACGACAAGTAGTATAGACAGGTGTCAGGCATGAAGTAATGGCATGGGGTAGAATAGTAGCTGAGCACAAACAAGCGGAGCTGAGCAAGCTGGAAGTACAGACAGCAAACAGTATTTAACACTGGAGCATCTGGCGAGGTTACCGGGACGACTCGACTGAAGTACGAGCGGTAAATCCGGCAGCAACTCGCCTAGACGAATCTAGTGGTAAAGCACTGAACGCTGATCATGATAACCAGGCGGAGCTGAACAAGCTGGAGGCACAGGCAGCGAACAGGGTTTAGACACTAATGCGCTCTGCGAGGTTACCGGGATACTCGGATTAAGATACGAGTAGAGAATCCGGCAGCAACTCGCCTAGACGAATTTAGTGAATAAAGCACCGAGCGCTAAGCATGCTCACCAGGCGGAGCTGAGAAACCTGACGATCCCAATCACGCCTCTTCCGAGACAGTGAGGGACCGGAGGCTGAACTGAGAGACCTGCCGGTCCCAATCACCTCTCTTTCGAGATAGTGAGTGACCGGAGATTGAAGGGTCCGGAAGCCAAGTATGGTATAAGGCAGTACAATACATCACAGGCATGGTATATGCACCAGAAGGAAACTACCCTAGTACAAGCATTCGTCACAGAGCAATACATGTCCAGATATTGGCACTCGGCCATACACAAATACAGGGACTCAGCCCAATACAAAATACATGGAAACAGGGAATAAAATATATGTCGACCCGACAAAGCGGGGAATCCCAAATGGAGGCGAGAGCGAGGACACTCGCCTAAATCACCGGAAAGCCGAAAAGTCTGGAATCCCTGGAACTCGCGCACGCGCCATAAATATAATAACATAAATATAGGGAGAGAAGGAGACACAGGGAGACGCGGGCTTGTCAGTGGGACGCGAGGGTCGCAGACGCGGGAGTCTGCCTCGCAGGAATAACAGACGCGGGAAAGAGCAGACGCGGGGAATAGGCTCTGCGTCGTGCTAAATGCAGAAACGCGGGAAGCGCGTCAAGGGATTGCCCAGACGCGGGGTTAAGATCCGCGTTAGGAAACAAACAGAGGGGAGGAAAGGTGCTTCCTTTGTTGTGCCCGACGAAGGGATGTTCGGCCCCAATCCAAAAGGAGGGTACCGGCCCTAAGTCTTGCCAACGGAGAAGAACGCGGACGCGGGAATCACAAACGCGGGAGTCGCGTTTTGAAGACACCACAAACGCGGGGTTCGAGACCCGCGTTCAAATCAGGGCACGAGGGAAACGCGGACGCGGTCGTGGATCCCGTGTCGCGTTAGCACGAGGAGATCACAGACGCGGTTATTAGCCCCGCGTCGTGACGATACAATAACGCGAGGGCCGCGTCAAAAGGAGGTCGCCCGCACGCGGGGGTGAGATCCGGGTCGGCAATTAATCAGAGAGAGTCAGGGAGGTCTAGAGAGAGATAATACATGAGAGAGAAAGAGAGGGGGGAGTCATGCTATTTGAATAAATACGAGACACCACTTAGAAGAGGCACTCATATCAGCCCTTTAATCAGACATGGGTGCCCAAAGCAAAACTGAACCCTGTGAGAGAGAGAGAGAGAGAGAGAGAGAGAGAGAGAGTAACACGTGGAGAGAGAGAGAGAGAAAACGCGCGGGAGAGAGAAAGAGAGACGCGCGGGAGAGAGAGAGAGAGATGCGCGGGGAGAGAGAGAGAGATGCGCGGGGAGAGAGAGAGAGAGATGCGCGGGGAGAGAGAGAGAGAGAGAGATGCGCGGGGAGAGAGAGAGAGATGCGCGGGGAGAGAGAGAGAGAGAGAGAGAGAGAGAGAGAGATGCGCGGGGAGAGAGAGAGAAAGATGCGCGGGGAGAGAGAGAAAGATGCGCGGAGAGAGAGAGAGAGAGAGATGCGCGGGGAGAGAGAGAGAGAGAAATGGACCAGGGAGAAAACACAGGAGCAGGGGGCTTTGCCCCCTCAACAACTGCACCCAGGGGGCCTAAGGCCCCCTGGCCGCGCCCGAGGCCGCCGGCCTCATGCCGGCGGCGGTCTGCCCTCGCCGGGGCAGCGCCGGAGGAGAGGAAGTCCGGCGAGGAGGTGGTTGGCCGGATCCAAAAGGAGGAAGGGAAAGGGAAGAAAAGAAAAGAAGGAAGAAGAGAGGGGAGATGGGAGATGGCCGGAGTTGGGAGGGGTCCTCGCCGGCGACGAGGTGCTGGAGGTGGTGGCCGGTGATGGAGTCGGCTGGGCTCTCTTGGAGATGGAGAGGAAGAAGAAGAAGTGAAGAAGAGAGATGAGAAGAAAAGAAAAGAAAAGGAAAGAAAAGAAAAGAGAAGGAGAGAGAGATTGTGATAGTGATGGGGATGTGATGGGAGCAGGTGAGGGGGTGTGTCTCCCACGTGGGGGGAGATGGCTGCGGGGTTGATGGGAGAAAAGAATGAAAAGAAAGAAAGAAAAGAAAGATTGGAAAATAAATATATTATAATATGGCCGCGAAAATCGACTGTTCCAGAAAAATCCCCAAAAATACCCGGAGGTAGAAAATGTCATCCTGAGGAATAATATGAAATCGGTTTTCCAAAATAAAATCCCGTTTTCAATTTAAAAATCCAAAAGTCAGCCGCCGATACCGGTCTACACCGGGTCGGCCGGATTTTGATAAATTCTGAAAAATCTCAGAAAATGTATTAAAGAATAAAATATGATTTTAAGAAGTAAAGTGAAAGCGGAATTCAAAAATTCAATTCCGATCGTCCCGGAATCAACCAGCGATACTGGCCGATACCGACTCCGGTGGAATTTCCATAAATTCGTAAAATCCTCAGAAAAAGTATTTAAGTAGGAAATGTGATTTTAAGAAATAATTCCTAAAGGCTCTTCTTGAAATTCTAATTCGTTCGTAAACTAAAAATCCGGGAATCGATCAGCGGCACTGGTCGACACCGGTTTTGAAGATTTTCAACTTAATTCAGGAAAATTCCAGAAAATCATGGAAAATCCAAAATATTGGAAAACAGCATTTAAAACTGAAATCGGTCAATTTGGAATAACAAAAAGATCAAATTGAGAAGTCTACTAGGATCGAGTCCCCGGTTCAGACTAGGGCTGACTCCGAGTTCACAAATCCGAACCCAGGGCAATACGATCATATGAATAATTCATAATACAAAACAAATACAGGAAGTAAATCAAAAAATACGATCAGAAAATATGAATACGCAACTAAGTACGTATTCCGGGAACGGGGTGTTACAATATATGTGGCCTGATTGTATATAAGGCATATAACTAACCTGGTTCTGATACCAACAAAACCATGTCACGCCCCGCTTCCCAAATTGCGGAATACAGGTACGTGACAATGGTCAGCAGATACTCACGAAGAGTGAAATCTCTTCCATGAGTATCTTAGGCTATCAATAACAAGCAGGATAGCCCACATATATGCACATACAACCAAGCACAGGGATAAAATCACATATATGAAAAACTGAATCATAAACAATATCATCCACTATATCTGAATAAAACAAGTCAAGAAGAAAACTAAACTCACCGGAGAACAGCGAAACCAGAATATGATCTACGAGTAACTCTCTATACCAGCTTCTTGATCTAAATACTGAAAAATAAAATAAAGGTCCGTCAGAAGCGGACTAGCAAGAGTACACGAAACAGGAAGGAGAGAATATGAAAATGTAGTAACAGTAAGTAGGATATAAGAACATGTGTTTGGAAATATCAAGAACTGAATGTAATAACAGTAACAGGAATAATCAAGAAGATAGATCATGTACAATAAGATCGTGCATGCATGGTGTGACATGTGTATAATGAACATGAAATATCCTAGACAAGTAACTATCGTGTAGCATAATCACAAGATCACAAGAACTCGAGATCACAAGATAAAATAACATGGTATGTCCAGGAATGTCATGCAATCAAGATAATGCATGTCACATGAGTCTCAAGTGTCAATATTTTGAAAATACATGTCAGGTACTAGATCATTGAAGGCAATGAAGGATATGATGCAAGTGCATATGTCTAGCATATTTTATTATCCTAACTAATGCAACCATCCTGTGCCCCATCCCATAGGACAACTGCATATCAAACAAGTGATGCGTTAGTGGATCCTGATAGCAGGGAGAAACAGTTCACTGTACTCAGGTATTATGTAACATGTAATAACAGGAGCGCGCATAAATAACAAGATCACGTGTGGCATCCAAACCCATAAGGGTCGCCCTTCCAAGCACACCTCCATGGATTTTTCCTGCTACAGTCTCCCCCAATAACCCCGGCTTGGTTAATTTTATTAATTAAATGCAAATGCAAACAGTGTGTTACTCGGTGTTACAGGATCATGAATCGATACCAAAAATATTAGCATTAGATGGTAAACACGGTGTGTATCAAAATCATGGACGATGTAGATAGTGACAATATCATGTGACAGATATATGGTTGTGCAAGTGATACCAGATGCATGCAAAATAGTGCAAGTAATGTCAGTGACATGTAATCTAAATGTCAAAGTAAAACCTTCAGGATCATGTGTCCATAATCCAATAAGATATCCTCGAATAATTACTCAGAATATAATGGTTAATTTCCTTCATTAATTTTTAGTAATATTAGGATCACAATATCAATCGATATTCAATCTTTAACTATCAATCTTTCTTCATTATTATCCAGTTAACCTCAAGATCCAAATCACAGTATTTATCATGATCAGTGTAAATTTCACGTCAATAAATTAGTCTACCACATACAAGCAATCATGCAAATTTATGTTGGATGCATGTATGTACAGGAACAAGATGCAAACACGATATGTAAGGTAATAAAACATGATCACGAGACAGTATCGGTAATAAATCAAGAATAGAATAATTAGTCATATAATCGGAAGAGAAAAGCTGATATGTAATTATGATCACATGATAGTATTGACGATCATGCGATGTGATAACCATGATTTATAATTAAGAGAAAGAATTAAGATCAAGATGAAAGTCAACGAGAGGAGAATCGTGTACACTTGCCTGATGTCGTTGGAGTCTGAATTCCCTAACTGCAACCGACTCTGGGTAAAATTCGCGGCCTAAATATTACGTGAATTAATTAGAGACTTAAATATTCTTATTCAGTGATAAGTTAAATAAGAAAGTAATTTTTTTACTGTTTATTATAATTTTGGTTGGTTAATATTTTTCAAATAATTTAATTTATGAATTTATAGCAACCATTTAAAAATATATTTTCATACTAAAATACTTGAATAAGCTAATAAATTGATGTATAATATTTACATTTTACTTTCATATATTTTTTTTTGCTATAAAGTAATTTATTGGTCCTTTTTTAAATAAAATTTCATTAAATAATAATTACAAAGATATTTAATTTCATGTTATTCTAAGTAATATTACATCAAAATAATTTTATACTGTTTCAAATTTAGTTTGTGATTTTCTGTGAATTTTCTGGAATTTTCTGTGAATTTTATGGAATTTTCTGAATTAAAATAAAACTAAAAATCAATAAAAATAATTAAAAAGCTTAATGGGTCTGTTGCTACAATAATGGGTTTGGGTCTAGTTTACTACAGTAAATACTACAATAATTTTTCTACTTATTTTTATTTTATTTATTCCCTTTTTTTTTCTTTTTTTTTCTTTTACTATTCCTTTTTCTTTTTCCTTTCTTTCTTTTCTCTTTTTCTTCTTTTTTTTTATTAATGGGGTCGGGTCGGGTCTGAAAACAGACCCAAACCCGGGTCTGTTGGCCAGACCCGCTGGCCTGACCAGACCTGGCCTGGGCCAGGTCTGGTGGGGCTGGCCAGACCAGGCCAGGTCTTGGCCTGGCCTGGCTCGGCCAGGTCCTGACCGAGAGCAGCTGCTGCTGCTGCTGCTGCTGCTGCTCTCGGCCAGAGGCCGAGAGTTTCTTTTTTTTTTTGATTAAAATAAATTTATAAAATCCATTAAAAATTATGACAATTAGTATACAAGTATTAGGTGTCCCTATATATTTTTATTATAGATTTAAAATAAGATTTTCATGGTGAAATAGTGATTAAACTAGTGCATGTTACATGTTCGATGAAATGCCAACAATAACAAAAATCGACGACGACGCAAATTAACTTACCCGGAACGCTTCCCTTCAGTCTGAATCTTCTTCCAGCACCTTAGAGTCTTGGGAGAGAAGGTACGCATGCTCACGCAAGGTGTGTGATCGGCCATGGGGTCATGCGTGGCCGTCGAAGGCGGATCTCGCGGACGACGACGGAGGCTCGCGGACGACTACAGACTCTCGCCGAAGAGAATCGGCTGCAGCGCAAAGAGGAAGGGATGCGGTTGAGGAGTCGGCCACACGCGCGGCTCGACGGAGAAGTTGCGGACTCGATGATGGAGGATGAGGATGGCCTGCGGAGCTCGCCGGAGAGGATGTAGGTCTCCTCGCGCTTGCCGGCGGAGCGTGGACGGCCACAGCTCGGACTGAGGAGCTGCTGGTGCTCTGACAGTGGTGCAAGCCAAAGGGAGAGGAATGAGGAAAAACGATGGAGTGATGTATGGAGGAGGGGGCTTGGGGTTTATATAGAGGTGGGGAAAGGAAAGGTGAGTGAGAGATAGACGGAAAGAGAGAACGTGAGAGAGAGGGGAGAACGCAGGTGGAGGTCGTGGGGGGAAACGCGGGTGCAGGTTGGAGGAGAAGTGGAGAACATGGGGAGAAGAAGAGGGAGCAGGTCGCGTGTTTGTGGGAAGAAGAAGATGAAGTTTGATGATAGTTAAATATAATATGGGCTTTCCTCGTCCCACACGCCAATGTGTATGGTGGTCAGAGCATCTTGGTTTGGATTGGAAGGTCATGAGTTTAAAACTGTGTGTGATCATGTTTAAAGGAGTGTGGTTTTCTTTAATTGGGAAGAATAAAGGGTAAAGGAAAAAAGTTTGAAATAGAATGGCTATCCTTTTTCTCCACAAAGCAAAAGTGGCCAGGTGGTTAGATCATCAAACTTGTATGGGATTGGTCTTGGGTTCGAAACCTGTTGCACACATGTGGGTTTTTTTTTATTTTTTATTTTTATTTCATTTTCTTTTGAATATCATTTAAACATTATTTTATTGGAATAAACTCTATTAATTCAGAAAAATCCTTAAAAATTCTCAAAAATAGAAGATGTCATCCTGAACATTGTTGTGAAGTTAGATTCCCAAAATTCATCCCCGATTATTAATTAAAAATCTCAGAGTCAGCCTATGTCACCGATCGACCCCAAATTGAGATTCTTCTCCAATAATTCCCAAAAAAAATTCTAAAATTCTAGAAAAATTATAAATAATGGAAAATAATATCTTGACTTGAAATGACCTCAATCCGACTATCACGATAATTAAATCATCATCAGATACCAGTACTGACATACGTATACTGGGAACCGAGGGTTACAGAAACCATCTTAGAAATGGTTAGAAGATTCACCGACATAACCAATTCCTTAGCATCCCTTAGAAAGGAATACACTCAAGTCAAAAAAGTTTGCAAGATCCTTCGTGCACTCACACCAAATTGGGAGAAGAAGACAACTGCAATAGAAGAAGCGAATGATCTCTCAACGATGTCGTTAGAAAACCTTATGGTAATCTAATGGCATATGAAGTGCAACTCGAAGACAGAAAGAAGGATGAATAACAATCTCTCTCAAAGAAGAAAGAACTTGCCTTCCATGCATCCTCAGATACGGACAATTCAGATGACGATGAAGAGGAGATGGCAATGCTTTCAAGAAAATTCAGAAGATTCTTGAAGTAAGGTAAGTTTAAATATTTTAATTGCAATAAAACAGGTCATATGAGGAAGGATTGCCCATTACTCAAAAATAAAGGTAAATTCAAGAGCAAAAAGTTCAGAAAGAAGAAAGACTACCAAGCATCATGGGAAAACAGTGAATCCTCTTCCTCTGACGAAGAAGAAACCACTGAACATGCCAACATCTGTTACATGACGCTAGAAGAAGATGAGGTACAATATACTGAATTTTAGATGCATTCCATGAATTATTCAATGATTTAAAGAATGAAAAATGAAAAATAAAGTTTTATTAAAGGAAAATGAAAAACTTACCAAAGAAAATTCATGTTATGTCTCTCAAGTTTCTTCTATAAATTCTCAAAAAGATGATTTTGAAAAAGTGATATCATCAATGAAAAAGGATAATGAGAATTTTATAAAAGAAAATATTTTGCTTAAAAAGGAAACTATGTCTTTAAATGAAAGAATTTATGTTGTTAGATAAAGACATGTCAGTTTTCAAAATGAAATATAAAGAGATTTTGAAAAATGTGACTAAATTTAATCAAGGAAAAGAAAAGTTGAATGATTTGTTATCATATCAAAAGATGTCACATAATCATTATGGTCTTGGATTTTTTTAAAAAACCTCATATGTTAGTAAACCATATAATTCTTTTATGAAAAGAAAATCTGATATTATTTGAAAAAGAATTAAGAATAAGTTCATATGGATTCCTAAAAATTTAAGCATTGTTGACAAAAATACTTATATTACATCATACATACAAGATATATGTAATTCATGCAATTATGTGTATACTAATAGATGGAAACCAAATTCAAATTGGGTCTGGTCTCCTAAAGGTTAATGCTTTATTCTTATGATTAGTATCATCTAATGTTTATCTTTCAGGTACCATATAAGAAGTTTGATACAAACAATATTTCAAATATTTATCATATATATACATGTTATGATATATTTGTTGCAGGGGGAGAACACAAGTATTTCTATATCTATTATAACCAATTTTCTGTAGGGGAGAATATATAACTTATTTTTTGCAGGGGGAGCATTTGTACACACAAAGTGTCATTATCAAAAAGGGGGAGAATGTTGGAACTTACTTTTCATGATACATTTGTGAAGCCATATCATTTGAAGCTCTATCACAAGTCTATTCAGGAGTTCTGCATGATCAAGACTTCCCAAAGAGAGTTGATAATGATGTGTATTGTAATTGTTGATAGCATATTAAAAACCTTGAAATACACACACACATCATAGTCTTTTAGTCGACTTATATCCTTTTGTAGTCGACTTATACATGGTATAGTCGACTTCTAAATTTCCCTAGTCGACTAGCTTTTTGTCCTGAAAGATCCCAACTCTCTATTTGTCACTATTAGTTGACTTAACAGTATATATAGTCAACTAATAGACTTGTATAGTCAACTTATCATTCCCTCTGTTCGATTAGTTTCAGTTTCCAGAAACTTGTCTTTTGATTTCAACTTGACCTAGTCGACTTGGTCCCAATACTAGTCGACTAACTTAGTGAAATTTGCCTACCCTAGTCGACTAACCCATATGTCAAGTCGACTAATAGTAGTTTCTGACTGTTGGACAGTTTCTATTTTCTGGTATTTCCTTCAACGTTATCTAACGTTTAAACATTCAAAATGGTCCTAGTAACTACCCTAACTAACCATAGAGTTCAGCTATATATAGGGTTGTTATCTTAGGTTTTAGATACCAATTCAAATAGAAAGTTTTCTAACCAAAACTCTGCCAAAATTCTGGTTCTCTGAAAATTATTTTTCCGCTTTTCAGTTCTTCACCAATTCCTACTCTTTTGTGAAGATCTCTGAAAGTCTACCTATAAAAGCCCTTGTCCACGATCACATACAGATTCAAGGCTTATAGAAAAGTTTATAATCACTCAAAGAGAAGCATTTTACAAGAGCGTCTTCGGGTTGAAGAGAGTTTGTACAAGGTGTTGTGGTCTTCTTGGTTGTAAGAAGAGTTGTATACACTTGGCAAAGGGGATTTGTCAAGTGGGATACAAGGTGTTGATTTTGGGTGTACAAAGTCAAAAGATAAAGAAAAATCTCAAGCGGATGGCTTGGGGACTGGATGTAGGTCACGAGGACCGAACCAGGATAAATCACTCATGTTTGCGTTGTTTAACTTTTTTGTGATTTATTTTCCTTATTGTAAGTACGTTTATTTCTTTAACACTAATATTCTTATGTGAGTGTTGACATTGTATATTAGATCTACACTTGGCATCATCTCGGGACCAACAGTTTGTGCATTGGCATCTATATACTTGCTATTACCAAGATAAGATTTCTTAGTAGCGGCAAGGTAAACATGCAAACCTAGGAATTTTAGATAAATACTCATTATAATCTTCCATATATTAAAGTTATAAACACCAAACATGGGAGGGTAATCCATGAGTGTGTGCAAACAATAAGTGTGCAAATGCAAATCTTAGATTAGCTATCCAAGATCTCCCTCCTAGGTGGTTAAACCTAATATCAGGAGCGTAGGCTCTGATATCAATTAAAATTACACCTAGAGGGGGGTGAATAGGTGCAAGGCTAATCAATTCAAAATCTAATACAAAATAAAAATGATATGATGCAAACGATCACTCAAAGCAACATTAGAAGCTGTATGCCCTGTGAAGGGTTCTGAACTTCTTCCTCGTGATTCCTCTAGATAAGAGTTTGAGGTGCTCAATGCAATCTTATTGTAAGAGTATAGATCGACAATAGATGAATGAAAATAAAGTAGATAAGAGAGACAAGAAATTAATCGCAAACAAAGAGATTTGTTTCGAGGTTCGAGCCACCACTCTACGTCCCCACCTTCACCACCGTGAAGGATTTTCAATCCATTAGAACTTTTCACCAAAGGAATTACAATCACTATGGAGTACACAACTCCCTAACGCACTCCTCTAGTCCAGAGGTAGCGTAGCAACAATTACAATAAGTACTGGATGATTAAAAACCACAAACTCTCTCTTGAAAAACACTTCTTTACAAAACCCTAGAGAATAATATATAAGATTGAAACTCAAGATTTTGTAAGTGATATAAAAATAGAAGAGAGATTTTAAGAACCAAAACTTTTAGAAAACTTTTGAAAATAATAGCTCAAAACTTAAGCAAAAGCTCTTTCTTAAGAAAACTCAAAACTTTTGATCTTTGAATTTGTTGTTGTTGCTCTAAACTCAGCCCTAATGACCCCTTTATATAGGGTTTTAGAAGAGCAAACTTAGAATAGTTTTACCAGGTTTAAAAGGAATAAATTGACTCTTAAAATTCAACAAAACATATTTTAAAAACATGTTAAAAATTAGCCTCCAGAAAATTAGCCATTCTGCCAATCTGGCAGATTGTTGGTCAACTTTGAGTATAGTTTACAGTCCTAAAACATGCGAATTAAGAAATACGTATATAGTACTTTTTGTAAAGATTTAAGTCTTCTGTTTAATGCAACTAGAATCAACTCAAATATCATTTTGGATTAGAAAGTTATCAATAAAAAACTGACATGTGTCAAATCAGAAATTGTAAGCTATTTTTGGAACAAAAACAGAGTTCAACCATATATTTGACATCTTTAACATTTGAATCTGAAAATTATTATTGAATAAGAAATTTAGACCTGAAAGTTATCTTTGAAATTCATGTTAAATCATGGTATTTGAATAAAAATTTATGATAAGAAATGTAAACGGGTGTCAAGCAGATCAGCAGAACTAAAACTGGTTCAAATTCAAAACCCAATATATGTACTCAAAATCCAAACCGGTTAAACCAAAAATCAATTTTGTGTGTGTGTGTGTATTTTAGCTTCAAACGTATATACTATTCTTTAACAAAATAAATTATATGAGTTTACAAGCAGGAGTCTCTGATAGTTGATGTTAAGTAAGGTTTTAGATAGACCCTAATATCTCATGCTTGAAAACTCTTGAGCCATCAATACCTGTATCAACCTGAAGTTCATTTTTGAACTGCTATTAGTACCAAATAGCTTTTATATGATTTGTTATCATTAAAACACATAACCTAGGGATTGTTACCTTTGGGCCAACGAAATTGTCCCCCAAAACCCTCCATAATGGAGTTAACTCCCCTCATTACGTGGGCAGTAACTGACCGCAGTAATGAGGGCAGTTACAACTGAGACATGGAGCTCACTTGCAGTTGAAACGCGGGCTTGACCTCCGCGTTTAGCCATTGAGATGCTGTTGGACGCAGGCCTCGAGCCTTGCTAGATGCGGGCTTCGAGCCCCGCATTTTTGCATTGCTATGGTGTTAAGCTGCAGGCGTCGAGCAGCGGAGACGCGGGCTTCAGGCCCCGCGTCTTGGCTTTGATGCTGAGATGTGGATTTCGAGCCCTGCATCTTAGCTTTGCGGTGATGCTGGAACGCGGGTTTTGAGGCTCACGTCTTGACATTGCGTTAATAATTTTTATCAGCCTTGCGTCCGAAGTATGGGCTCTGCATTCGTTGACTTGTCTTCAGTGATTTTTAGACAGTCTACAAATGTCGTGGTCGTGGTAGAGGTAGGGGACGTTGTCCCAACAACGATCCACTCAAAATCAACTGGAGTTCCAAAGCTTCAGAGGTCGAGGATGAAGCAATCGGAGAAGATTTACGTCTGGATGTAAAAACAATAAGAATGTCCAATGCTACACAACTGTCAAAAATTTAGACATTATCCTCGAATTGCTGGCACAGAACTGAATATCTTAATAATCTCACCGAAGCGACAAATGATACGGGTAATAACTCCACTCTTCTTCTTGCTCATGATGATTCAAGTGCTCAGAATGATGTTTGGTACCTTGACTCTGGTGCTAGTAACCACATGTGTGAAAAGAAAGAACTTTTCATGGAACTCGCAGAAAGAGTTCATGGAAGTGTGAGCTTGGGAGATTCTTCTAAACTCCCTGTTGAAGGTAAAGGGAAGATCAAAATCTACCAAAAGGATGGTAAGCCCGAGTATATTTTCGATGTTTATTATATTCCAAACATGAATAGTAATATTCTCAGCATCAGTCAATTACTCGAAAAAGGATATAAAGTATATATGAAGAACAACTATCTTTGGCTAGAAAATGCAAAAGGAGGTCTTATAACTTGTGTTGAGATGACAAGGAACCACATGTTTCCCTTGCATCTAAACACAGAAGTTGAGAAGTGTTTTCAAGAACTCGTGAAGAATGAGTCATGGAGGTGGCATCTTCGGTTCGACCATCTAAACTTCAGCGGCCTGAAGCTACTATCTACAACCAGCATGGTACGAGATTTACCAACAATTGATCCACCAAGTCATACTTGTGAAGTTTGCATAATTGGCAAGTAAGCACAACTTCCTTTTCCAGTGGAAAGTCGAGGAGAGCGGAGGCACCATTGCAACTTTTTCACACTAATATCTGCGAACCACTAGATCTTGTCTCTTTGGGAGGTAAAAGATATTTTATTATCTTCATTGAAGATTTTAGTAGAAAGTTATGGATGTACATTCTTAAAGAAAAATCTGTTGTCTTTACTACCTTCAAGAATTTTAAAGCCCTTATTGAAGCGGGAGTGGCCACAAGCTAATAACTCTCTGATTTGATCAAGGTGGTGAGTATACCTCAAATCTATTTTAAGAATATTGCAGGAAGTAAGATATAAAAAGGCGGTTTACTATTGCCTACACACCACAACAAAATAGCATCGCAGAAAGAAAGAATTGCACTATTCTTGACATGACAAGAACGATGCTCAAAGGAAAGGGGCTATCGAAGCAGTTTTAGGCGGAAGCTGTGGCGTATTCAACTTACTTACTCAAACCAGTACCGGACGAAGCAAGTGAAGAGCAAGACTCCTCAAGAGGCATGAAGTGGTTACACGCCAAATTTCACACACCTACGAATTTTGAGTGTGTTGCATATGCTCAAATACCTGATGTCAAAAGTAAGAAGCTTGACAATCATGGTGAAAAATGAATTTTCATTAAATATAGAGAGGAGTCGAAGGCATACAAGCTCTACAATCCACTAACTAAGAAACTAGAGGTTAATAGAGACGTTGTCTTCAATGAACCTAGGAGTTGGAGCAATGAAGAGACTATCAAAGAGCAACTCATGGTAAATGAACCTGACGAGCCCCTAGGAGGTTCCACACCAGCTACACCACCATCTCCTCAACATGCTACATTGTCTCCTACAAGAGGTTCTCCATCTTCTAGGGAAGGTAGTAGTAGCGAATCCTCTGTGCAATGAGGTCCCATCATAATGAGAAGCCTCAGGGAGATTTATGAGTAGATAGAAAAAGATAGAGAAACTAATCTCTTTTGCTTATATGCTGATCATGAGCCTTTCACTTTCCAAGAGGCTAAGAAAGAAGATTGTTGGCGATCAGTAACAAAGGAGATGACGCATGCCATCCAAAATAACGACACATGGGAGTTGACTACACTTTCACAAAATCACAAGACAATAGTGTTAAATGGGTGTACAAGATCAAAAGCATAGCAGATGGTGAAGTTGATTGGTACAAGAGGAGGCTTGTAGCGAAAGGCTACAAACAAAAATACGACATTGATTACGAAGAGATCTTTGCACCAGTTGCTCGATTGGACACGGTGAGACTATTAATTTAACTTGCAGTTCATCACAGGTGGAAGATATATCATCTAGATGTCAAGTCAGCATTTCTTAATGGTATTCTTGAAGAAGATGTGTATGTACAACAACTAGAGGTTTTCTGGTAAAAGGACAATAAGACAAAGTATATCGCCTAAAGAAAGCCTTGTACGGCTTAAAGCGTTCACTATGGGTATGGAATGCCTGAATTAATGGTTATCTTCATCAAAACGACTTCACCAAATGTCCGTATGAGCATGCCATCTATATGAAGAGAAACCATCAAGGCGAATTTTTAATAATTTGTTTTTATTGATGACTTGTTATACACAGGAAGTAGTGCCGAGATGATTGCTGAATTCAAGGAAGCGATGTTCAATGAATTTGAGATAACAGACAATAGATTGATGTCCTATTTTCTTGGTATCGAAGTGAAGCAACAACAAAATGGAATATTTATATCTCAAAAGAAGTACATGAAGAAGATCTTAGAGAAATTCAATATGAGTAACTGCAACCCAGTGAATACCTCAATAGCCACAAGAATGAAACTATAAAGAGAAGGAAATGGAGATTTTGTAGACTCGACTTTTTCAAAAGTCTAGTTGGTAGCCTGAGGTACTTGACGATCACAAGGCCCGATATTGATTATGGAGTCGGACTTGTGAGTCACTATATGGAGACACTGAAAGAGTCTCGTTGACTAGCTGCAAAAAGGATTCTAAGGTATTTCAAAGGCACACTCAACCTTGGTCAATTTTATACTTATGGTGAAACTGCAGAATTAGTAGGCTATTCAGATAGCGACTAAGGAGGTGACCAAGATGAGAGCAAAAGAACCACTAGATATGTCTTTTATTTTGGGTCAACTCAAGGAGTTATGGTCTTATCTTCTTGCGAAGCAAAGTACATGACAACTTTATCTACCGTATGTGAAGCATTTGGTCACGGAACATTTTAAAGGAGTTGGATCATCCACAAGAAGAAGCGACTGTAATATTTGTGGACAACAAATCAGCCATCCAACTTGCAAAGAACCCAGTATATTATGAGAGGAGTAAACATATAGATACACGGTTTCATTTTCTCAGAGACCATGTATTACAGAAAATCGTGGAGCTAGAATATTATCATACCATGGAGCAAATAATAGATATTTTCACTAAACCATTGCCAATTGAACCTTTCAGACGGCTAAATGAAATGCTCGGTATGAAAATATTTTGATTAGAGGGGGCATGTTGGAATATCAAATAAAAATATTTTTCATGACATTAATTTTGAAAGTAGAAGAGACACCATAAAGTGAAGAAATGAAGAGTGATCATCATCAATTAGGAGAAATGAAGACTCATCATCAATTGAAAGAAATAAAGAGTAATCATTATCAATTTAGAAGGAATGAAGTGTCATCATCAATTTGAAGAAATGAAAAATCAATATGAATTGGAGAAGTTAAAGAGTCATGTATGCATTATTGTCATTTGTTTATGACATTAAAGTAGATGGTCGGTATTCTTGTAAATTTTTTCTTTTAAAACCTATAAAAAGCTAATATACCTCTTTATTTTTTCAAGCAAACATGACAGAAAAAAAAGTTGAATAAGATTCATTCTCCACTTAAAGTTTTCGATTATAGTATATTAGTCTGTAAATTAGTATAGAAGAGATCTCATATGTTTTGAGGCCAGAAGACAGTGATTTTGCTTTCGGATAGAGATGGTTCTTGATTACTCCTCTTTCAGCTAAAAACTACAAAGACTGACTTCACGTATGCATGTTTTGTTTTGTGGAGTCTCTCGGACTTCGAACATAAAAAAGCCTTCTCATAGTGTGTACAAAATCCCATGTCCAAGATAATAATCAGTTGGCAAAATATTCGTCGTTGAGCTTGAGGTTGAAGACCCTAATCTTGAGGAGAGAGAGGCCGGCAGTGACAAAATCTCCCATGGCTCTGTTCTTCGAGAGAAACGGAGAAGAAGAGCTTGACTCGGGCCGATTTGATTTTGTTAACCTAGCTCCGCCCGAACCTCTGCCAGCCCAACGCGGATTGAACTGGAAGCCTGTTGACAGACTCTTCATTCTTTCTGATTGGGTCCGAATCAAAAGCCTGGATACCCATTGCTTCGATCACGTATCGCCCCACCGCTGCTCTCCGCCGTCCCCTTCAACGGCGATGAACGTGCGACTGCCCTCACTGCTGGACAAGCTCGCACCTCTTGCCCCACTCGTGCCCTTGTTGGCGGACTTGACCACAACCATGAAACCCATCGACAGGGCCCCGACTGGACCCTCTCGCCTCGCCGTCGCAGTCGGAGGAAGATAGTAACGAGTGGGGGAACGGGCCCGTGAACTTTTTGGACGGTGACAGAGAGGAGGTTGAGCAGGTCTTGCCGTCAGGGGCAGTGCGAGGTGACGGGACTGATACAAAGCGTAGGAAGATGGAGACAGGCAGCGAAGCGGGGAGATAAGCTGGCCGATACACATGGACTTGTCGAGAACGCCGTTACCACCACGACTCCAACCTCATTCCACGAAGGCACATCACTAACACAACTTAAATTGATTGATTTTACCTGCAATGATGTGTTGGTGAGACTTGCTTTGAATTTTGGGATTTATTTGGGAGACTCCACGGAGCATCAACTCAAATGACGCGACGCTCAAGCTGTTGTTCTGGCAGGAGTTCGAGAGATTCGTGATAGATGGTTAGGACCATGGATCATTGGAGGAGACTTCACTGTCACTTGTTTTAGCGAGGAACACGGGTCAGGGTTCCAGTGATAGAGATGGAGACGACTTTAACTCTCTCACAACTCTATTTCATTGATGGATATCCCCGTATCTGATTGCCTCTTCACTTGGTGTAATAACCAAGAGGATGCTACTCTGGCCAAACTTGATAGGGTTATGACATCCTTGGCCTGGGAGTCTCACATTTCCCTATGGTTTTAGCCAGACCTTGCATTAGAGCCACCTCAGGCCATACCCTTTTGCTTGTTGATACAACAAACTCCTTTGAACATACACAATGTTTCTTCGAATTTGAAAAGGTGTGGCTTCTCAAAGACAATATCAAAAATATTGTTAGATCTAGTTGAGATTCTTCCATCGTGGCTCATGATGCGTTGGATAGATGGTGCAAGAAAATCTGCAGACTTCATTCTTGCATGAAGAGATAGATCAGACTTGAGCAGGCCCGCGACTCTCAAGGAACTTCTCCTGACTCGTAACAATGAGTTAGAGATCCATGAAGATACCTCAGACTTCTCTGCTACTGAGTTTGGAGAGCTTAAGAAACTCAGGAAGGACTTGGAGAACCTGTATGCCTAAGAAGAGATCTACTGGAGGTGAAGATCCATCGACCTTCTCTCACAGAGTCACCATTGAACACCGCGACGTAACCTTATTCCGGGACTTTATATAGGGGCACCTGGGTCTCCCAGGAACCCAAGGATTAGTCTACTCCCACTTCAATGCCTTGCTAGGTTCACACTCGTCTACGCAAACATTCTCTATACTTGATATATTCAACGGACTGTATTCGTGTCACTTCTAGTCTTGGAAGGTTCTTTCTCAGAGAAAGAGATTTATGGTGCTATTTATCACCCCCCACTTCTCAAAATACGTGAAAAAGGCATGTGATAAGAGTCGGCGATGTATATACGCTAGAAGAATTTTTCACGTATATACGCTAAGCTAATGTCACAAGAACAAGTTATATTAATCAATTATAATAACGATAAAAATCATTGCAATATTGTAAATCACCTAAGGGGGGTGAATAGCTGATGGTTATGGGTTAATGACAAATAATGTGAAATAAAAACTAAGTCTAGCAATCCAAGTAAATAATAATATCCAACACAATTAGTAATTTGTACAATAGAAAATTGCAATAAAATGAAGAGCAATTATAGCATGCAAATAGAGAGAGTGAGTTAAAGAGATAAGGAAGAGAGAAAACGATCACAAACACAAGAGGATTGTTTCAAGGTTTGTGCCATTTACTCTACGTCTCCGCCTTCACCGCGTGAAGGATTTCTATTATTGTTTGATCTCGCGGGATCACCACTCTACACGTTCTCACAAAAACGAATCGGACCGGCAAGTCCTCTCACTTGGTGTCTTCTACACCTTACAAATGAAGAACCTACAAACTCGTATGAGGCCTCAACCTCTACAACTCTTCTCAACAACAATGCAGAATATGACCATTCTACAACAACAACTAAGCCATTTGTCCCAAGTATTTGGGGTAGGCTATATGAATCAAAAGAGAATTACGCCGGATCAGGCTCATGGATCATCTTTCTCCACTCATTCCTATTGAGCAATTTGCCTTCACTAAGACCTTTAGCCTCTATATCTTGTCGTATTACTTCCATCCATGTTTTCTTCGGTCTCCCTTGCGCTCTTTTAATTTGCCCTAAATTGATATGCTCTGCTCCCCGGACTGACGCATCTGTAGGTCTACGTCTCACATGACCAAACCATCGTAGACGATTTTCTCTCATCTTCTCTTCTATAAAGGCTACACCTATCTTAGTACGAATATCCTCATTTCTCACCTTATTTCTCCGCGTGTTACCACACATCCAATGAAGCATGTGCATCTCTGCTACACTCATCTTCTGGGCATGATATCTCTTTATAACCCAACATTCTGTGCCATATAACAAAGCTGACCTAATAGCAGTGCGATAAAACTTTCCCTTTAGCCATAACGGAATGTTACGATCACATAAAACTCCTGTTGCCCTCCTCCATTTCAACCAACCGGCTTGGATTCTATGAGTGACATCACTATCGATCTCCCCATCTTTTTGTATAATAGAACCCAAGTACTTAAAATGACTGCTCATTGGTATTTCTTTTCCATCTAGTCTCACAATACTATAATCTGAAATTTCCTGTTTACTGAATTTACACTCCACTACTCTGTTTTGGCCCTACTTAATTTAAAACCTCGAGATTCTAGAATTTGCCTCCATAACTCTAATTTGGCATTTATCCCAGCTCTCGTCTCATCGACTAGGACAATATCATCAGCAAATAGCATGCACCACGGTATCTCATCCTGAATAACTTTAGTAAGCTTATCCATTACTATGGCAAATAAGAAAGGACTCAATGCAGATCCTTGATGCAATCCAATTGTGATAGAAAATCACTTGTTATGCCTCCACAAGTTCTTACATTTGTCACTACTCTATCGTACATATCCTTGATTATGTCAATATATTTGATGGGGACTCCCTTTTTCATCAATGTCCACCATAATATCTCTATTGGCACCTTATCATAAGCTTTTTCTAAATCAATAAAGACCATATACAAATTTCTCTTCCTCTCTCGAAATCGCTTTATAAGTTGACGAAGCAAATGAATAGCCTCTGTCGTCGATCGCCCGGCATGAACCCAAACTGGTTCTCTGTAACATTCTACCTTAACCTTTGGTTAATTACCCTTTCCCAAAGCTTCATGGTGTGACACATAAGTTTTATTCCACGATAGTTTGAACAACTCTGGATATCACCCTTGTTCTTATAGAAAGGTACTAAGATACTCTTTTTCACTTATTTGGCATCTTTTTAGTTAGCCAGATCTTATTAAAGAGGTTTGCCAGCCATCTCACGCCCACCTCTCCTAAGCATCTTGATACCTCAATAGGAATTCCATCTGGGCCAATAGCTTTTCTTGACTTCATCCTCTTCAAGGCCTCTTTAACTTCAGATTCACTAATTCTGCGCATATAATTATGGTTCATATCCTGGTACTGAATGGTAAGATCATCCAAGTCTTGAGTAGGACTACCATTGAACAATTTGTCAAAATACTCTCTCCATCTTTCTTTGATTTTTTCATCTCGAACTAAAACCTTTTGATTCTCATCTTTGACACACCTCACAGTACAGAAGTCTCTAGTTTTTCTCTCCCTTATTCGAGCAATTCTATATATATTTTTTTCAACCTCTTTGGTGTCAAACTTCTCATACACTTCTTTGTACATTTTAGCTCTTGCATTCTGAACAGCTTTCTTAGCCTCCTTCTTGGCTAACTTATACCTCTCAAAACTCACTCCATCACAATTTTTCTTCAAATCTCTATAAGAGTCTCGTTTAATCTTAATGGCAGCTTTTACCTCTTCATTCCACCATGATGTGTCCTTACATGGTGGAGCACCACCCCATGACTCACCAAGTACATCTTTAATTACTCTTTTAATGCAGCTAGTAATTTTATTCCGCGTTGTATTAGGATTATCTTGGGCTTTTCAATCTGCTTCATGTACTACTCGATTTATAAAAACTCTTTGGTTACCTTCTTTTAGCCACCACCACTTAATCTTAGGATCTAACTTACGTTTAATCTTTCTAAATCTCCTTCTAATCCGGACATTTAAAATTAAGAGTCTATGTTGGGTTATGATAGGTAGTCAAAAGTGCATATTTATCATCATATTTTCCTACTTATTCTTTTATAAAGCACTGCTACGTAATATTTTATTGTTTAATGTTGTGCAGGCTTTGAGTAACTAAAGAATAAATAATAAAAGCCCAAAAGCCTAAAAAACCCACAAGCCCACATGCATAATTTATTTTAGTAATTTAGAAGCTTCTATCTTATCTAACCTAATCTAAACTTGGATTTTAAATTTTTAATTTAAAATCTAGGGGAGTAGGAGGGAGGATAAAGTAGGACTCCTATTTGCTATTCAAATCAAGGGGAAGGAGGAGAATGATAGAATAAGATGGATCCTTATCCTAAAACAGAGATGGACTTCTACTTGAAATTGGTTGCTTGCACTACAAGATAAAGATAAAGGGGAGAAAGGCATGAAGATAAAGATAAAGATAAAGGGACCAAATCTTTTTCAAATTCAGATTTTTAATAACTTGCTTCCCAAGTTATCCTGAATTCTCAAGATCGAGGGTCAGAATGCAGGATCCAAGAGGAGGCGCCCAGATAGACGGACCAGAGGAGGCCACGCGAGAAAGCGCGTGGCCATTGCCCACACTTTTGCCGCGGAAACGCGGTTATAGCCGTGTTTCCGCGACCGTTTGGATAGAGCTGGCAACGCGTTTTTGTGGAAGAGTTGTACTGGGACTCTACGTCTTAAATCTCCTATAAATATCCATGCAGAGCAATAGAAGGGCAGATCTCAGAAGCTCAAGTCTAGGGTTTCCTTTAGATCCTCTTTTCTTTTCGAATTTTCTTATATTATTTCATTTCTTTTATTTATTTGGAGAAGAAGATTGTTGAAGAAGCAAAGGAGCTTTGTAATTGGTCAGTGACATCCAATAAAATAAGATTCTTCATTCTTTTTACTCTTCTTGCTTTTAAATTCAATTTAGTTTTTTTCTTTGCTTAACTTATTTGCTGTTCTTCTTTTAGTTTGAATCAACTTTTCTTATTCATAAAAATTAAAAATAAAAAAAATATGAGTAACTAATTAAACTTATAGTTTGCTAATATCTCGATTAACTAAGTTTAGTTTAAAAGAAGGCTGATTGACATCTATACTTGTTAGAAACCCTAGGATTAAATTGGTGTTCTTGAAGATGAATCAATAATTAAGTGTAACTAATTTGGGTTACACTTTTAAAATGGTTATCCACGGTTCATATTTAAATACTTTGATAGCATAATTTTAAGTGCACTTTTCTTATGCTATGTTTTGAAATTAGGATGAACTATAATTTAATTTTTATTAGTGCACACTAATTAGGGTTTACAATATTTTTATTCATCTTTCTTGATTCTTAATCAATACCCTAGGGTAGATAATTTTTCATTCAATATGATGTTCATTCTTTTAGATTAATACTTTAGTTGTGATTGATGATCAGTAGACTATAATTCTTTTTACTTGATTAAATCTAATTCTCACAATCAATATCTCTTTTTTCCAAGCTATTTATTAGAGAAAATCGTTCCAAAAAGCTTCCATCGCATCTTCCTTGTGGATCAACCCGTCTAGCCGTTGCTACATGGTTACATTGAGACAAGACTAAGACCTTCTAACTTTAACTTTTTCATTATTATTTTCTCGTCTCAATCAAATTTTTGGCGCCGTTGCTGGGGAGGGAACGATACGATATTCTCAAAAACTAATTATTTTTTTCAGTTTGCAGGATCTGATAACAGGAAAATAGCTGTGCCTCTACCCTAGAAGGCAGAGCAACAGAACCTACTAAATGCCGCGCAAACGTGGCAATTGCAGCGTTTACGCGGCTATTGTAGATCACTACTAATTGATCTTTTGCAGGTTGCTGCAAATTGCGAAGTTCTGTTTACTGCTTTGATAATTTTTCTCTGTGATCACCCTGCATTTTGCTAATTAATTAAAAGTAACCTATTAGTCGACTAATTAAAAAAAAATTTAGACTCTTGCATCATAGGCACGTGTCTATTTAAATTTCCTTAATTTCTGTCGAAGAGTGCTGGCGACAAGGTACGTTCGCATTGCATATAGAGCAGGAAGCACCCTTGGCTGATTTACTGCATTTGAGTGAATACTTGTCTATTGTTCTACACGTGCACTAAATCACTTTAAGGGCAAAACCCATAAATAAGATAAGGTGGGGACGTCATTACCCTTCCTTCGCCCACAAATCATCTTCGCTGCACTCACAACCCTAACCCTAAAATAAAATTGACTAGACATTGGCCTTAGGTTAACTCAGACTCATTAGGAGATTGGCTAAAGGAGGAAGTTGTTCGAAGTTAACTCTCGCCAAATCGGTGTCTAAGGTAGGGGATTGAGGGGCGAAACCCCGAAGGTTGCTGGTTTAGCATAATTAGGCCCATCTTTGACGGATACCTCCCACCAATCTTGCCACCTACCTGGCCGATTAAATTGTGGTTAAGGTCAGCAATATACCTCCTAAAGACAGTCTAAAGTTAGGAGTCGTCTAGGTCCAGGCTTACCCTAGATTAGGATTTTTAATTTTTGATAATTTTTTTCTTTCTTGATAGATTGGGTGAACTTGCTTGTTCAACTGTGCATGTCAGCTTAGTCGAGAGACCCAGTCACATCTAGACTAACTAGGAAAAGTTCACCACCCGAACAAAATCCTGATTCACACATGGCACAACTACGATCACTGCAAGATAGGTTCTATCCTATTATGACCTCTCTTCCATCTTGCATTCAGCGCCTAATGTAGGAGACGACCAATTTGAGCAAAAACCACAATACATCAACACTCTTCCCAAGTTTTATGGATTTGAATCAGAGGATGCATACTTTTTCATAAGGGAATTTGAAGAAGTATGTCTAATGATGAAAATACCTAGCTGATTGGTCGCTAATGTTGCATATTTAATATCATATGTCCATACTTATTTTAGAATAAAAGCCTGCATTGTCCTAATTAAATGCTAAATTTATTTGCAGGCCCAATCTTTAAGGAGATGAAGAGAAATGAGCCCAAAGCCCACCAAAATTCTGAATTAAATCAGAGTTAATTCGAGCTCACTGAATCAGGGCAAAATCAAGAGGTTGAAAACCGGTTGAGAAGAATCCTCTAAGAATCGATCGGTTAAAGCCAAGAATCCAAGGCCATTTCGTCAGAATCCTGGACCCAAACGAAGAAACCAACTGCAGATAAAGGCAGAAGGAACTCCCAGAGAGACCCACCAACAGGGTGTGGCCGTCTGGCCAAACCCTGGCCGCGGAAACGCGGCCCTTGCCGTGTTTCCGCAGCATTGTTGGGAGTTAGGGGAGCGTTTGCTCCCCCGATCTCCCCGGGATCCTGGTTGTTGGGTTTTTGCCTATAAAAGGCCTGTACTTGCGCTGAAAATAGGACGCCAATGCAGAGATAGGTTTAGACTAGTTTTCCATTTTGTAGTTTAGGTTTTTCTTTTTATGTAACTTGTTTGTAGCTTAGGTTAGATGATGATTCATGTAAGTAAGAGAGAGAGGCATATATTGAGAGTTACACCGATGTACCCTCCTCCTTTCTTCCATAGTTTCAAGCAATAAAGGTAACAATTGTTTAGTTCTTCTTTACTTTCATTTTCTTTTATTTTCGTTTTCCTCTTCTACGTTACCTCGTTTGTTTTTGTTGAGTTTACAAGTGAATTCCAAAGCACAAGTACACCGATGTTATGAGAGTGCCAACGATAGTTCATGAAGACGTTCTCCTCCTCAAAACGTATCACTTCATGCTTGTGCTAGACTTGATGATATAATGCGAACAGGGATTGAGCTCGAGCTTATGATCTATGCGTTGAACGCCTCTAAAGTAAAGGTAGAACAAGCAAAGGTTTCCAAGTAAGTCATAAATCAATCTAGGTAAGTATTCTTCACTCTTCTTTCTTTCTTTTCTTTTATTTCTTTAGTATAGATCACCACCTCTTCCAAATCATTCGCTTTCGACTCACTTGTACATAGTCGCTTTCTTTCGCCGTTTTCTGATTTTTCCACCTTCTTCATCTCTCACTTTCTTCTTAACTTTAACTATTAACTCCTTTTCTTTTGTTAACTTAAAAACAGAGAAGAACTATCGTTTTGTTTTCTTAACGATTTCAATACAAGAACGTAAATGCTTCTATCGCAAAACCCTCCTTGTGGATCACGACCCGCATAGCCACTTGCTATCGCGGAAGAATTGAGCACTTGCACATTTCCTTTCTTAAGTTCTGAAATCTCGTATTTAGTGTGCAGGTTTAGCCTCATTCAAATTTTGGCGCCGTTGCCGGTGAGGGTAACGTTGTTTTTATTGAAATCTGAATTTTTCTTGAAAATTTTTAGAACTAAACGAATTTTCTTCTCTGTTGCAGGTTACAGGGCAAGTAAAGCAGGAAATTAAGATTGCAGTGACATACAAGTGGTCTTGGGCCTCTGCTGTAGAAAGCAGAGACCAAGGGCCCTCTGATTTGCCGCGTTTGCGCGGCCAAAGCGCGGATCCGCGGCAAAGAAGAGTTGACTACTAACAGGTTTTGTGCAGGGTTGCTTGCTTTGCAAAAACATAGCTTCTTGCAACTTTATTTCCTATATGCCATCACCATAACCTGCTAATAAACCAACAGTAAAAAGTTTGTTGAAAAAGTTAAAAAATTGATTAGACGTTTGCATCTTAGGCACGTGTCTTTTCAATTCCTTTACTTTACTGTTGAAGATTGCTGGAGCAAGGTACGCATGCATTGCATCTAGAATAGGACTATCTCTTGGTTGATTTATATCGCTTTGAGTGCATCTTATTTATCTTGTACACTTGCATAAAAACTGATTTTAAGGGCACCACCCATTAACAAGATAAGGTGGGGATTTAATCACCCTTCCTTAGCCCAAAAATCAGAATCCAAGCACTCACTAACCCAAGCCTAACTTAAAATGAGTAGACATTGGCCCTAGGGACATCTCAAACTCAATTAGGAGATTATCCTAAAGGGGAAAGGTGTTGGAACTTAACTCTTGCCATATCAATGTCTAGGAAAGGGATTAAGGGCCGAAAGCCCGAAGATTGGTGGTTATTTAATTAAGGAACGTCTTTGACGGAAAACCTCCCACCAATCTTGCCCTGACCTGGCTGATTAGCTTGTGGTCAAAGTCTACATTAAACCTCCCGTGGACAGTCTAACCAGTTAGAAGTCGTCTAGGTCTAGGTCTACCCTAACTTAGGTTAGAATTTTTTCTTTCTTATTTGTTTATTTGTTTGCTTTTCTTTCTTTTTTGTGTGTATTCTATTGTGTGATATGGCTTATAATAATAACTTTTTCAACTTTAATAATAATTCATATTACACACCGAGTTCATTTTCGGATATTACCAACCTGGCATATCATGACTTTAACAACCTAGTGTGACGGATTGGTCTTATCCGAATCAATATAACCCATGTCCCCCATCTAATAACTATAATGTCCATAATAATTTCAACTCTTCACCGAGTCAGTGGGGATTCACCTCCCCCGAGCATAATTTTCAACCAACTTGTCCCCCTTATCCACCTAGTCCATAATATCCCCAAGAGTCATATTCAGTTCCACCAGTCCAAAATAGAAAACCATCAATTTTGGAAAGGAGTATGCGTGAGTCCAAACAACAATCACAAAATCTGATGGACTCACAATTTCACCACCAATTCCAAGATAATACTTCATCTTTTCATCAAAACAATGAGCCTATCAACTATGAAAAGATGCTTGAAGCCATGACTCAGGGTCAAAACACTCGTAACCGTGACATAGATATGATGGTCGAATCTCTACGTTCTCACCGTTGGACCAGTTCTGATGTCACTAACAATTCTGTTAGAGCCGAAGAGTCATGTAGTTTTGGAAATCAAGATTCCATTCAGAACAACCATTTGAACTTGTCCAAACTCCAAATTTTGAAAAAGATATTGACAGCTTAGCAAGTTTTCCTTTTCCTGAAATAGAACTTGAAAATGAATATGATCCTGAACCCCAACTTAGTGATTCAATTCTACTTCCTGATTCGATTATGACTCCGGTATCTTCACCTGATTTCGATCTTTTCCCTGAGTCAACGTTGGATCCTGTGCCTATTCATCATGAAATTGAATCCCCCGTCTTTGAGGATCATATTGAACTTGACCAATTATACAATTTTGAAAGTCCTATTGACAAATTGGCAAGTTCTCAATTTTTTGATATTGAACTCAATGAGATATGTGACCTAGATTCTTAAATCTGTGATCCAGTTCAACTTTCTAAATCAATATTGACTCCTGTTGTGTTACCAAACTTGAGTAATATTTTAGAGTCAGTTTTGATTCCTCCACCTATCATTCCTGAACTGGAATCACCCATATTAGGTCACATTCCATTGTTGGAAAATACATGTGGACTTGAGTTTCAACTTCTTGACTTGGACCCTATTCCTGAACCAATTTTGACTCTTGAACCTTTACTTGACTTAAGTTACCTTCCTGAGTCGGTATTAGTTCCTGTCCTTCCTGAGCCCAAGTCAACCATTCTATCATTTCATACTCCATTCTGGGACGAGGTGGTTGACAAATTTGACTCCGAAATCAATTATGGAATATGAAATTTAGATGGGGTTAAATATTTAATAAAGATCCTTTATGGATACATCTTTTTAATGGGTTATATTAGAGAAATTTCTGGTGGGTTCCTCCGAGACCCAAGAAAAGTTGATTGGGCCACGTTTCGTGGACCAATCAGACCACCACCGGAACCACCACCTTAAGGTAACCATTTTTCCCTTTCTTCTTTTTCATGCATCTATGCATTAATTCATACATTGAGAATAATGCATGAGATAGGTGTGGGGGAGGGTCTAACATAACTTTTCTTTTTCTTTAAAAAAAATTAACATTTTTCTTTACTTTTAAAAACTTTTTGAAAAATAGAAACAATATTTTGACTTATTTTTGTAAGAAATTAAGTTAATTTTAAGGAATAGGAAAATCCAAATTAGGATTTCTTATACTTGGTCAAAATAAGATTATTTGTTTGATTTTTAGAGTTAGGAAGATAATTTGTCAAAGTAATTTGGTCTTGATCTTTACCTTGATGAAATATGCACACTTCATACACTTACACACTTAGGGTTCAAAAACAAAGATTCTTATGCCTTATATAAAAAAAAAAACAAGTCTAATTATTGATTAGCTAGGTGCTTTGGCCTAAGCAAGCCTTAGTATTTATGCGAAAGATGATTAGATAAGTTATATAAAAAAATATATATATATACAAACAAATCTAATTATTGACTAGCTAGGTGCTTTGGCCTAAGCAAGCCTTAGTATTTATGCAAAAGATGATTAGATAAGTTTGAAAAGAAAAATCCTCTGATTAAGCTGGGTGTTTGTGCCTAATAAAGCATAAGTATTCACGCCTAAAAGAGGTTCATATAATAAAATCCTTAGTTTTGTGGTCTTGTTTGCTCGAGTCCTTAAGTCCTAGGGGTGTCTTCTCACCCGGTGCCCTAAGACCGTTTGGTTTGGGAGTCATCGATTAGAGGCTCGTTACGTGGGCAGATTAGAAAGCCTAATAGAACTAAGGAATAATACCAAAAAAAAGTATATATAAATAAATAAGGCATAAGAGTTAGAGTTAATGAACCCTTAGTCAAAATTTTCACAATCACAGGGTGCATATGACTTAAGGGTAAAGTAATAGACTAAATGAGAAGTACAGTTTGACTCCTTACTTTGATTGATAATAAATTTTTGAATAGAGACTAAGTTTAGGAATGAAAAATTCAGTCTTCCTATAACTTATAGATTGCTTAGATCTTACAATCATATTTCAAATATTTTTCTCTTTCAAAATGCCTTTCGAAAATACTAACTCTATATTTCTCTTCTTTATGGATTTTGTGGGTGTAATCCGCTGAAAACCCTCACGAGACAAAACTCGTCCTCTAGGGAAAACCTAGAGGTTTAACGGCTTGTTGCACATGCTCAGTGCAATCGCGTGACCTGCGAAAGTGGTCTAATAATCCTTAGTATAGTTTAGCTGTTTTGCTCGAGGACGAGCAAAAGATAGGTATGGGGGTGTGATTGGTCGCTAATGTTGCATATTTAATATCATATGTCCATACTCATTTTAGAATAAAAGCCTGCATTGTCCTAATTAAATGCTAAATTTATTTGCAGGCCTAATCTTTAAGGAGATGAAGAGAAATGAGCCCAAAGCCCACCAAAATTCTGAATTAAATTAGAGTTAATTCGAGCTCACTGAATCAGGGCAAAATCAAGAGGTTGAAAACCGGTTGAGAAGAATCCTCTAAGAATCGATCGGTTAAAGCCAAGAATCCAAGGCCATTTCGTAAGAATCCTGGACCCAAATGAAGAAACCAACTGCAGATAAAGGCAGAAGGAACTCCCAGAGAGACCCACCAACAGGGTGTGGCCATCTGGCCAAACCCTGGCTGCGAAAACGCGGCCCTTGCCGCGTTTCCGCGGCATTGTTGGGGAGTTAGGGGGAGCGTTTGCTCCCTCGATCTCCCCGGGATCCTGGTTGTTGGGTTTTGCCTATAAAAGGCCTGTACTTGCGCTGAAAATGGGACGCCAATGTAGTGATAGGTTTAGACTAGTTTTCCATTTTGTAGTTTAGGTTTTTCTTTTTATGTAACTTGTATGTAGCTTGGGTTAGATGATGATTCATGTAAGTAAGAGAGAGAGGCATATGTTGAGAGTGACACCGATGTACCCTCCTCCTTTCTTCCATAGTTTCAAGCAATAAAGGTAACAATTGTTTATGTTCTTCTTTACTTTCATTTTCTTTTGTTTTCGTTTCCTCTTCTACTTTACCTCGTTTGTTTTTGTTGAGTTTACAAGTGAATTCCAAAGCACAAGTACACCGATGTTATGAGAGTGCCAACGATAGTTCATGAAGACGTTCTCCTCCTCAAAACGTATCACTTCATGCTTGTGCTAGACTTGATGATATAATGCGAACAGGGACTGAGCTCGAGCTTATGATCTATGCGTTGAACGCCTCCAAAGTAAAGGTAGAACAAGGAAAGGTTTCCAAGTAAGTCATAAATCAATCTAGGTAAGTATTCTTCACTCTTCTTTCTTTCTTTTCTTTTATTTCTTTAGTATAGATCACCACCTCTTCCAAATCATTCTCTTTCGACTCACTTGTACATAGTCGCTTTCTTTCGCCGTTTTCTGATTTTTCCACCTTCTTCATCTCTCACTTTCTTCTTAACTTTAACTATTAACTCCTTTTCTTTTTGTTAACTTAAAAACAGAGAAGAACTATCGTTTGTTTTCTTAACGATTTCAATACAAGAACGTAAAAGCTTCTATCGCAAAACCCTCCTTGTGGATCACGACCCGCATGGCCACTTGCTATCGCGGAAGAATTGAGCACTTGCACATTTTCTTTCTTAAGTTCTGAAATCTCGTATTTGGTGTGCAGGTTTAGCCTCAATCCCTCGAAGGTTGCTGGTTTGGCATAATTAGGCCCATCTTTGACGGATACCTCCCACCAATCTTGCCACCTACCTGGCCGATTAAATTGTGGTTAAGGTCAGCAATATACCTCCTAAGGACAGTCTAAAGTTAGGAGTTGTCTAGGTCCAGGCTTACCCTAGATTAGGATTTTTAATTTTTGATAATTTTTTTTTCTTTCTTGATAGATTGGGTGAACTTGCTTGTTTAACTGTGCATGTAAGCTTAGTCGAGAGATCCAGTCACATCTAGACTAACTAGGAACAGTTCACCACCCGAACAAAATCCTGATTCACATAAGGCACAACTATGATCACTGCAAGATAGGTTCTATCCTATTACGACCTCTCTTCCATCTTGCATTCAGCTGCCTGATGTAGGAGACGACCAATTTGAGCTAAAACCACAATACATTAACACTCTTCCCAAGTTTTATGGATTTGAATCAGAGGATGCATACTTTTTCATAAGGGAATTTGAAGAAGTATGTCTAATGATGAAAATACCCAGCCTAGGAGTAGATGCCATTAAATTACGTTTTGTCCCATTCTCTTTGAAAGACTTAGCAAAGAAATGGCTCTATAGTCTAGAAGCCAGTTCCATATCATCTTGGGATAATTTCGTCAAAGCCTTCTTGAAGAAGTTCTATCTTGTTCACAAGACTGCGTAAATTAGGAAAAGCATCTTGCAGTTTAAGTAAACAGCCAATGAGCCTTTTTGGAAGTACTTTGAATGTTTTAAGGACCTCTTTGCCCAATGCCTTCACCATGGGATAGAGAAATGGCGACTTCACCAAGCTCTTTATGATGGATTAGAATATCAAACGAAAACTCTATTAGAGTCCATGTGCCAAGGAGGAATTTTGAAAAGGAACGAAGACGAAGGATGGTTATTATATGAAGACTTGGCTGATAAGACCATCCAATGGGAACCAACTCTGAAAAAATTAGGATTAATGATCCTAGCTCTTCTAAAGGAGGTGTCCATTCCATTGAGGCAAATATAGCTACTGAAGCTAAACTAGCTGCTGTGATGCGAAGACTAGATGCTCTAGAAACTAAAGAGCCAGTCTCGGTGAACCAAGTCAGCCCAACACCTTCGACGGGCTGTACTTATTGTCAAGCCATGAACCACATGTTCAAGGAATGTCCCATCTTTTTAACTCATCAAATATTGCCCGAGCATATGAATGCAGCCTTCACAAGGCCCGCTAATAATCCCTACGCTCTAACTTACAATTCTGGCTGGAGGAATCACCCGAATTTCTCATAGAGCCAAAATAAACAATTCCCACCCTCCAACCATTAGCCCAATTTTTCCAATTATCAACAAATATTTTCCAACCAAGTTCCCCAAGGTCCCCACTTTGAAAAGAACTCAACCGATTTTGAGAAGATACTTTCATCTTTCCTGCAAAACACAGGATAAGCATATCGAGGTTAGAGGTCCAAATGAGTCAGTTAGCTGGTTCCCTAAGTGAAAAGCCCAATGGAACTTTACCTAGTCAACTGATAACAAACCCTAGGAACTCTAGTCAAGCTCACTTGGCTCAAGAGGATCACATGAACCAATGTAATTTGATTCATACATTGCGATCGGGAAAACAAGTTACTAACCAAGTATCAACACCATCAAGTTCAAAACAAGCATTCACCTCTCCTAATCCCACTCCACCTCAACTTGACTCCGATAACACTAAAAAGACAAGTCAGATGAAAATGTGCACACGCCTATAGCACCCTACCCAAATAGGTTTAAAAACAAACAAAGTGCACAAATGGATAAGGCACGTGAGATTTTTAATCAAGTCAAGATCAATGTACCTCTTCTTGATGCAATCCAACAAGTCCCTACCTATGCTAAACTTCTTAAAGACATGTGCACTACGAAGAGAAAGACTAATGTGCCCAAGAAGGTTTTTCTAGCCACTAACATTAGTGAGCTATTATCCAATCAAATCCCTGTCATGTACAAGGATCCCGGTTGCCCTACCATTTCTTACACAATAGGTCAAACTACAATTAATCATGCACTTCTTGATCTAGGAGCAAGTATCAACTTTCTCCCTTTCTCAGTCTACCAACAACTTGGGTTGGGCGAGCTTAGTCGGACTAAAGCTACAATTCAGTTAGTTGACTGGTCCATAAAAATTCTCAAGGAGAAATTACCGATGTCCTTATACGGGTTGGGGTGTTTATCTACCCAGTAGATTTTATTATTCTTGAGACCCAACCTGTATCCACTCCTAGGTCTCAAACTCCCGTTATCTTAGGGCGTCCGTTCCTTGCAATTGCAAATGCGATCATAAATTGTAGGAACGGATCTGTCACGCCCCGCTTCCCAAAATACGCTGGAGCGGAGACGCGACACGAGTTGGCAACGCATATACGCAAGGAAAATACCTCACGTATACGCGCTAAGCCTTAAATAACCCGAAACAAGCTATAAATCCCAATTGTAATGAATCATGATTACTGCAATATCACATATAAGCATCCACGCATGATATCATATGAATAAAGACTGGAATAACAACTGAATCTGATATAACGAGAATCAGGAAATAATATGAAGGCTAGAAAGATAAGAATATCGGAATCGAATAGGGAGAAGTTCCAGCTCTTCGCGAAGAGTACAGTCTCATCGAACACCTGCACAATAGAAACAAAGCGTCTAATATCTGGACGTGCAAATCTAGGGTCTTCAGAAAGCGACCTGGTGAGTATGTGTGTAAAGAGGAGAGCTCATGCATATAAACAATGTGCATAAAATAATGACAAGATAAACTGTAGTCATAAGATAACTAAATAACATGATCAACAGATAACTAAAGGATAACTGCATAACAACATGAATGAAGATAAAAGTCAACTATCACAACTATAAATAAGCAACTGATATCTAAATATGTAACCTAGCATATGTCACTAGTCTGGTTGGTTATTATTAACCTAACTAATGTAGTACTTAGCTGTGTCCCATACCACAGCCGTTTTCCCACATATCAAACAAAGTTGTCGTTGTTGTAACTGCCTGCCAATGTAGTGCATGTGTTTTGGAAGAGTACCGTGCATGCCCGGTACTATGGTCTAACACCCCTGGCGCTGAACCAGGACAAGCCGCAAGGCTCTGACAACTAAAGACCATAGCCCCACACGAAAAGACAACTGAATTGGTAGCCTGTACTACCTTGGTTCCCCATGGTTAGAACCCACAACTCGGTACCATAATAAGTCCTTCCAAAATACACGACATGCATCATCAGGCAATTACCCCTGTTCCCCAGATTATGGTGTCTTTTATTAGTAAGCAATCAATGTGATTTAATATGTAATAGTAACTGATATCTCCAACAACTGCTGATGTCAATACTGTAAGTTCACCTAGAGGGGGGGTGAATAGGTGATGGCTAATCTAATGGTCACTTAATGCCAAATAATGCCGGAGCTAAAAACAATTATGACCTAATAAAACTTTTACACTAAACACCACGTATAACACAAGAGCGTTGCCAAATTCCCCGTGAAGGGCTCTGGACAAACTCCTCCAGATTCCCCGTAAATAAGGGTTGAGGCGCCGCGATGGCTCTCTTGGTTGAATACAAGTGTTAGTCAACAATCCCAAGCAATATATCAATATGAGCACAAGGAATATATCATGCATATAAAGGTAAAGACAAGATAAGTAATGCAAGATATAACAAGGAGATAGAGAGAGAGAGAAATGGCAATCGCAAACACAAAGGGTTTGTTTCGAGGTTCGAGCACCCTTGCTCTACATCCCCGCCTTCGACACACGAAGGATTTTCACTTTGCAAGATCCCAATGGATCTCTCCTTGGTGCCGCAACACCTACAAACTCTCGGACTTCCTAGCCCGTACACACGCAAGCTCACTAGCTCGCCGAGGCCGCACCTCAAACCACCGAGTTCATACAAGAACTCTAAACCACCGCGAGCACACTTGTCCGCCTCCTCAAAGAACAAAGAAGAAATCTCTTGGTGATCTAAAACCTTTGATCACCAATTACAAACTCTCACAACACAATCCTATGAATAGATAAGGCAATGGATAGCTCAAGTGATTGTGAGAAAGTAAGGAAAGAACTATGGTGAAAAACTCAAGGAAATCACTTAAACACTCTTGATAAAATCTTTCCTTTTGATTGGAAATATTAGCTCTCAAATTTGTGGAGAAAACTCTTTTAAGAGTATAAGAAAAATTGGCTCAAAAGCTCTCCTAAAATCTTGTTACAAAATAATGACCAAAACCCCAAATATATAGGCTGCCAGAAACTAGCCGTTGGGGTCTGTCAGGCCTGCCGGTCGACCGGGTCGGTCGACCACCAACGGTCAGAAATCCGATCGTTGGAGCCACGGGCGACCACCCGGGTCGACCGAGCCACTGGAGCAGAGAGTAGAACTCTCTCTCGGTCGACCTGTACGGTCGGCCGAAATTTTCAGAGAGCAGAGCTCTCTGGAGCGGTCGACCGTCCTCCAGTGCACAAAGGCGTGCACGTCTGTGCACGTCGGTCGACTCAACCGGTCGACCGACTTCAGAGTTAGTCGACTATAAAGGTAGTAAGTCGACTAGCTGAAGCCTGAAAACAGATTTTCTGGGATTTAAAACTAAGTCTTTTGGTTCACATAAAATCCCATAAATACATAGAATTTCTACAAAAATAGTTTAACCAATATACTTAGATATACAAACATGCTTGCACAAAATCAAGGCATGTTATAAAAGATTGGACTATTTTTGTAACTTGGAAATATTTGGCTCATGATAAAAAACTGTTTTTCCAAAACAATATTTTTCAAAACATGTTTTTCCAAATCTTCATCAAATACAAAAACAAGATATACTTTTAAAGCATAGTGTGTGTGGATATGATCCACTACACAATCAAGATGAAATATCTATATTTTTGACAATAAGCATAAACTTGGTTTTGGTTGAAAGATGTAAACATGAATACCAAAAACAAAACAACTTAAATCTCTTAACCTTTTATTTTGAACAAATATCAATTTGGTTTTTGGTTAAGAAAACTTTTCTAAACATAAAAATTCTTTTATGAAAGCAATTCTATCAAGAGTGTGAGTGAGTAATATATACTTGAGCATTCCACCAACTATCTATCCTTTACAATTTAACTAAAACAAACTAAATCTTATACCTAGACACAAGTCTTCATCTTCTTGAAGTCTTCACTTGAAGGCTTCTCATCTTCTTGACTTGGTCCAAGCTTGATCCAAAAGCTCCTTAGATCACACCGTGCTAGCTCCAAATCTTGACATTTTATCCTTTGTTGAGCTATGCACCTACTAAGATCTTGATAATGAATCTGTCACTAATTAAACACAAGATCATTAGTAAACATAACTTCATGAGTTGATCATCATCAAAACTAGGGTGATAGGCCTTTGGGCCAACAAATACTAGCTGATAATCTGACAGCTGACAACTGATATCTGACAACTAATATCTGACATCTGAAATAGAATACTGGAGATATAGACACTAACACAATAGTGTCACTAACAACTAGTAACTGATATAGATACCTGACAACTACTATAAACTCTGAACATATCATGTGATCACCAACAAATAATCTTACCAATAACTGGTAAGTGATGACTGCTATCTGATAACTCTGAAATACAAGATCACTGATATCAACTAGATCACTATCACAATAGCTCTATTCATTAAGGTAATCAATAACTAAACATGATGCACATGGTATATCCTCGAGATCAACAAGTCAACACATACCAAAATCATAACTAAGGGAAACAACCTCAAACAACTGCAATCTAGAATAGTTCACTTATAAGTCAATACCAACAACTCATCCTTACTCAAATGATATAATCAGTTGATACATCCAGGAACCCTTGCTTCTAATAATCCAAAACCAATATGATATTACATATCAAAGTCAAAGGTAAGATACCCACACATCTGGTCACAATCCAACAAAAATCAGTCACATCTAAATACTGATCAATATCCAATGTAAATAACATAAATCCCAGATCAATCCAAACTCCAACTAAGTCCACATACTGATCTAAGCATCAAGAAATCTGATCTCTTAGTAAAGTAACATCATAACAAGTCCGTCATCAATATCCGAATGAATCATCACCTACGTTATTACCAAATGAAAGAATAACAAGTCTATGAAGTACTCTACATAAAATATGTCATCTGTCCTCAAATATGATCTGGGCCAACTAACCAGTGGATCGAAATGAGTTACTGTCTAAGGTACATCAAAACTAGACCTAAGCTAACAACGATAAACTACCAACACATGAAATAACGCTGATGCAAGCTCATATCAATTAGGTAATTAAAGTGAACAATTCTAGATGTCTCATGAAGTAATACACGTAATCAAACTGGTAAAATATAACAGAAAGTCACATGAAATGATAAGAGCAACATGTAAGGCATACTGACAACGGTAAATACATAATAACGAACAGTCACATGAAATGACGCAGTTGCGAAATGGAATCGCCATCTGGTCTTCACTGCACGAACCGCTATAGATTTATGGATCATCCCATGGATCGGTCTTCGAATCGCCTATGTATCAGGTCCACAACGAGCACGAATCCGGATCGAGTCTGAGTCTCCTGTAGCTGGGTTCGAATCTCACCGACCAAATCCGAAATGCACGCAACCAACACTTACAAATAAATATAAATACATGCTTAACACCCACACATGCATACAGACACATACACGTATACCCACACACATACATATACAAGTATACGCATACACCAACATACATGCATACTTAATAAAAACCAACACACATTAATATAAATACATACACTTAAATGTATACATATAATATGCGTACGCACATAACACACATACATGTACACACATGCATACACACGCGTATACACCCATATATAAACGTACGTATATACCTACACACACACACACACACACACACACACACACACACTCTCTTATATACTCACATACACATGAATAATCCCGTACACTAAAAGATACTCACGCACACACACAAACACACACATTAATTAAACTTCTTCATTATTACACAAATGCCCCTACACAAATAAATATAAAACTAACCTCGAGCCGATTTACGGCGCACCGACGGAGGCTCCGGCGGAGGCGTCCGGGGCCGCGGAGGATGTCGTTGCATAGAGCATCTCACTGTGAAGGGCGTGGGTGCGTCTGCGCTCGCCGACGGTGATCCACGGCGATCCACAGAGAGCCGGAAAATGGCTTCCCATACAAAATGAAATACACATGAATTAATATGCTCACAACTAAGTTTCCCCTCACATGAAAATTACACACACCCCCATATTATATATATACCAAATATATATGTACATATAAAAGGAAAGGAAAGGAGTGAGAACTCACCAAGCAGGGAGAGTCACGGCCAATCGAAAGATGCGGCCTGGGCTTTGGGTTGCTGAGCTCGGACTGTGAGGACTCACGGCAGCAAGGGCTGGAGTTGTAGTTGGCTGGGTGCTTGCGCAGGCCATGGCAGAGGAGATGCGGCAAGAGGAACTGGCCGGGTGTTGCTCCGGGTTGTTGCGTGGCCTGGCAAGCGAAGGGGGAGATGCTGCCGGGTCTTGCACAGGGGGCGCGGGGCTGTGCGTTGTTGGAACTTGTTTTGATGAAGACATTTGTGAAGCATTTCATTTGGAGCTCTATCACACGACTATATCAAGAGTTCTTCATGATCAAGACTTTCCAAAGAGAGTTGATATGATGTGTTTTGTAATTATGATATAGCATGTCAAAAGCCTTGATGCACACATACATATCAGAGTCAATTAGTCGACTAATACCTCTTTCAAGTCGACTAACCCATAGTGTAGTCGACTTGACCAAATCCTAGTCGTCTAATACTGTGTCTCAATTTATATCCAACTCTCTGTTTGTCCATTAGTCGACTTGACAGAATGTGTAGTCGACTAATATACCTTGTAGTCGACTAACCCTATTCCCGTAGTCGACTAATCCCTGGCCTAGTCGACTTATAAAGAACGACTTGGTTCAGTTATCCAGAAACCTGTCACTTGAGCTTATCTTGACCTAGTCGACTTATACCCATTATTAGTCGACTAATCCTTGAAAATTTGCCTATTATAGTCGACTAACTCAAAAGGCAAGTCGACTATAGGTAGTTTCTTACTGTTAGACAGTTTCTGTTATCTGGTCTTTTTTGCAACGTTTCCCAATGTTTTAAACTTCTGAATTGCACCTGTAACTACCCTAACTTACCCTAGAGTGCAGCTCTATAAAGGGTTGTTAATCTAAAGGCCATATACCAATTCTAATCTTCAGTTTTCTAAATCAAAAATTCTACCAATCCTGAAAACTGTTCCCACTTCAGTTCTTTACCAAATTCTGATTCTCTAGTGAAATTCTCTGAAGTTTTTCTCCTATACTAGACCTTGTCCACGTTCATACACAGTACCAAGGCTTATAGGAAGTGTTGTAATCCTCAAAGATATCATTGTACAAAAGGGTGTCTTCTTGGTGTAGAAGTAAGTTGTACAAGGTGGTGATTGTTCTCTTGGTTGAAGAGAAGGTGTACACATTTGGCAAAGGGGATTTATCAAGTGGTGTGCATGGTTGTGATTTTGGGTGTACAAAATCAAGGATAAAGGAAAATCTCAAGCGGATAGCTTGGGACTGGATGTAGGTCACGAGGACCGAACCAGGATAAATCTCTCGTGTTTGCGTTTGTCTAAACTTTTCTGAGATTTGATTTCCTTTATTGCAAGTTTATTTATTTGTTTAACTTTAATCCTTCTTTGTTTAGTATTTGTGTTGACTTCGTATTTTAGATCCATAAGTGCCAACAGAGAGGTCAACAATTGGCATCATCTCGGGACCAACATTTGGTATCAGAGCCTGAACCGACATACAAGCCCTGCATACCTAGTCAACAACAAGCAAGGTTGGCTACGGAGTTCCCTTCGTCACAATTCAAAGAAGGACATTCTACACAACGTCCACCGCTATTTGACGGATCCAGCTACAACTATTGGAAGTGTAGAATGAAGATCTACTTGCAATCGCTCAACTACGAAATTTAGAACTCGTTGAAGCATCGTACACCAAGCCAACAACCAACTACAACGCTTGGAGTGATGATTAAAAGAAGAATGCGAACCTTGACGCCAAAGCAATGAATGCCTTGTTCTATGCCTTAACCAAAGAAGAGTTCAACCGTGTGTCAACAACCACTTCTGCACATCAAATATGGCATACTCTTCAGGTAACACACGAAGGCACAAAAAAGTTAAGGAATCTAAAATATCTGTTCTTGTCCACATGTTTGAATTATTCAAAATGGAGGAGAATGAAACCATATCAGAAATGGTTACAAGATTCACTGACATTACCAATTCCTTAGCATCCCTTGGAAAGGACTACACCCAAGTCGAAAAAGTTCGCAAGATCCTTCGTGCACTCACACCAGAATGGGAGAAGAAGACAACCGCTATTGAAGAAGCGAATGATCTCTCAACTTTGTCGTTAGAAAACCTAATTGGTAATCTAATGGCATATGAAGTGCAACTAGAAGAAAGAAAGAAGGAGGAACGACAACACCACTCAAAGAAGAAAGAAATTGCCTTCCATGCATCCTCAGACACGGACGATTCTGATGACGATGAAGAGGAGATGGCAATGCTCTCAAGAAAATTCAGGAGATTTCTTAAGCAAGGTAAATTTAAATGCTTTAATTGTAACAAAACAGGTCATATGAAGAAGGATTGCCCATTGCTCAGGTAAATACAAGAGCAAAATGTTCAGAAAGATAAAAGACTACGAAGCCTCATGGGAAAACAGTGATTCCTCGTCCTCTGACGAAGAAGAAACCACTGAACGTGTCAACCTCTGTTACATGGCCCTAGAAGATGATGAGGTATCATTTACTGAACTTTCAGATACATTTCATGAATTATTTAATCTTCTGAAAAATGAAAAACTGAAAAATAAAGTTTTATCAAAAGAAAATGAAAAACTTTTAAATGAAAATTCATGTTATGCTTTACAAGTTTCTTCTATAAACTCTCAAAGAGATGAGTTTGAAAAAGTAATATCATCTTTGAAAAATGATAATGAGAAGTTTACAAAAGAAAATGTTTTTCTTAAAAAGGAAACTATGTCTTTGAATGAAAGGATTTCTATATTGGATAAAGACATGTTAGTTTTCAAAAAGAAATATGAAGATATGTTGAAAAATGTGACTAAGTTCAATCAAGGAAAAGAAAAATTGAATGACTTGTTATCTTTTCAAAAGTTGTCACATAATAATTATGGTATTGGATATATTGAAAAATCTTGATATGTTAGTAATCCATATGATTCTTTTGTGAAAAGAAAATCTAATAATGTTTCAAAAAGAATTAAGAATAAGTTTATATGGATTCCTAAGAATTTAAGCATTAATGATAAAAATACATATATTGCATCATACATTCATGATATATGTAATTCATGCAATTATGTGTATACTAACAGGTGGAAACCAAATTCTAATTGGGTTTGGTCTCCTAAAGGTTAAATGTTTTACTCTTATGATTGGTACCATCTAACGTTTATCTTGCAGGTACAATATAAGAAGTTGGTGAGAACATATATATATATATATACATTCTAATGATATATTTGTTGCAGGGGGAGAACAAAGTATTTCTATATCTGTTATAACCCATTTTCTGCAGGGGAGGAAAATATAACCTATTTTCTGCTGGGGAGCATATGTGCACACAACGTGTCATTATCAAAAAGGGGGAGAATGTTGGAACTTGTTTTGATGAAGACATATGTGAAGCATTTCATTTGGAGCTCTATCACACGACTATATCAAGAGTTCTTCATGATCAAGACTTTCCAAAGAGAGTTGATATGATGTGTTTTGTAATTATGATATAGCATGTCAAAAGCCTTGATGCACACACATATCAGAGTCAATTAGTCGACTAATACCTCTTTCAAGTCGACTAACCCATAGTGTAGTCGACTTGACTAAATCCTAGTCGACTAATACTGTGTCTCAATTTATATCCAACTCTCTGTTTGTCCATTAGTCGACTTGACAGAATGTGTAGTCGACTAATATACCTTGTAGTCGACTAACCCTATTCCCCTAGTCGACTAATCCCTGGCCTAGTCGACTTATAAAGAAGTTGCAGTCGACTTGGTTCAGTTATCCAGAAACCTGTCACTTGAGCTTATCTTGACCTAGTCGACTTATACCCATTATTAGTCGACTAATCCTTGAAAATTTGCCTATTATAGTCGACTAACTCAAAAGGCAAGTCGACTATAGGTAGTTTCTGACTGTTGGACAGTTTCTGTTATCTGGTCTTTTTTGCAACGTTTCCCAACGTTTTAAACTTTTAAATTGCACCGTAACTACCCTAACTTACCCTAGAGTGCAGCTATATAAAGGGTTGTTAATCTAAAGGCCATATACCAATCCTAATCTTCAGTTTTCTAAATCAAAAATTCTGCCAATCCTGAAAACTGTTCCCACTTCAGTTCTTCACCAAATTCTGATTCTCTAGTGAAGTTCTCTGAAGTTTTTCTCCTATACTAGACCTTGTCCACGTTCATACACAGTACCAAGGCTTATAGGAAGTGTTGTAATCCTCAAAGATATCATTGTACAAAAGGGTGTCTTCTTGGTGTAGAAGCAAGTTGTACAAGGTGGTGATTGTTCTCTTGGTTGAAGAGAAGGTGTACACATTTGGCAAAGGAGATTGTCAAGTGGTGTGCATGGTTGTGATTTTGGGTGTACAAAATCAAGGATAAAGGAAAATCTCAAGCGGGTGGCTTGGGGACTGGATGTAGGTCACGAGGACCGAACCAGGATAAATATCTCGTGTTTGCGTTTGTCTAAACTTTTCTGAGATTTGATTTCCTTTATTGCAAGTTTATTTATTTGTTTAACTTTAATTCTTCTTTTTTTAGTATTTATGTTGACTTCGTATTTTAGATCCATAAGTGCCAACAGAGAAAGTTCAACAATTGGCATCATCTCGGGACCAACACGCGTGTGTGCGCGCAGGGAGTAGGGGCTGCTGTTGGATCGGCCGACTCGCTCCGACGGAGGATGGGTACTGAGGGGGCTCGGCAGCCTGGCGCACGACCTGATGGGGGCTTGCGTGCGCCACCATGGATGAGGGGCGGCTGTGTGCAAGGGAGTTGTCGCCGGAGAGGAGCAAGGGGAGATGAGATCTGGGGCTGCTGGTTAGCAAGGGGAGGAGGCCGACCAGGTAGGGGGTTTTTCGGAGAAGAAGAAGTGGAAGAAGGCGGCGGTTGGATGCGTGACTATGAGGGAGAGATTGGTTGAGAGGGCGGCTGATGATAGGATTTAGGTTTAGGGTTAGGGTTAGATTAGGTTAAGTTGAGATTATATAGGATGGTTTAGGCTTATTGGGTTAATGGGTTGGAGGGTTAAGATAAGTGATAATGGGTTATGGGTCTAATTGGGTTCGGGTTGAAGTTGAGGAAGTAATCTATTGGGTATGGGTTTGGGATAAAGGGCATGCTATTGGGTATGGATGGGTAGGAACAAGGATACAAGGGAATAAGAAACAATGCTACTACTAATAATAAAACAAATAATAATATTAAATAATAACACTAATAGCAACAACAATAATAATAATAATAATAATTGCCACTAATAATACTAATGATCATAATAATAATTAGTAACATAATAAAATAATGATGATGTTAATTAACAATAACGATAACCATAATAATAATATCTCAAATAATACCGATAAGGAATAATAATAATCATAATAAAATAATAATAGCAATTAATAATCAGAATAATAGTAATAAGTAATTAAAAATACTGATAAGACATAATGGCAATAGTACATAAAGCCAAAGTGTAATTTACTATCTTAAAAATAAATTTCCATATTTAATAATAATAATAATCACAAGAAAGAAAATAATAAATTAAGTTGATTATAAAAAAATAATCAATAAATTGAAATAAATACTTTAGGAAAATGAAAATACAGTATTTCTAACTAGGGATCTTACATTCTACCCATCTTATAAAAATTTCCTCCCCGAAATTCAATAGGGCAGGGAATAGTATAAAGAATTCTTAGAATCAAAGGAGAAAACAAATAAACTTCCTCTGCACATCATAAATCCACCACGCTTCCGCTGCGCTACTCTGATTCTGCTACCGACTTCAGCCAGGAGTAACCAATCTTAAGACACAAAGTCAAGGAATAGAATAGAGGAGGAGGAAGAGAAGCAAGATGAAAATCCAGATCACTCAAAAGAAGAGTAGAAATCAAGGATATCAAAAGATCAAATATGAGAATTTCCAAAGGAAGGACGGTAAATTCCAAATGGACTGAATATCATAATGGATAGTATATGTATATTGCAGATTATAGCTTGTTTTCAAGTCACCGGTAAGAACTAGGTCTATCTTGCGAAACAAAAGTTAAAGATCAAGATCCCAAGTCGAAACCTAGGCTCTGAAACCGAGAAAACCCTGTCACGCCCCGCTTCCCAAAATATGAAAAGTCACCTAGAGGGGGGGGGTGAATAGGTGACAATGCTAATCTAGTGAACTAAATGCGGAATTTAAAAACTAATTGCAATTACTATAATGATGCACACACAAGCAAGTACAAGATATAACAATTTGCACAAAGTAAAGAGAGAGAGAGCAAGAGTCAATGGATCAAGCGCAAACAAAGAGATATGTTCCGAGGTTCGAGCACCCAGCTCTACATCCCCGCCTTCGACACACGAAGGATTTCCAATCCACTAGCTTGTCCACAAAGGACTCCCACAAAGGGAACCTCCACCGAGGATTTGGGGCAATCACAATTACAAGGAGTTCCCAACTCCCCTTCTTACAATCTCAACCTCCTTCTTGAGGCACTCCTCCAATACAACAAACAATCACCTCACAACTTGAGGGATTAGCACCAAGCTTACACAAAACTCCTTACAACCCAATTTGCACAACCTCCTCAACACAATGAGGGAAATGACACAAAGCAAGAAATGGGTTTACAACTAAGTGGTTTCAAACAACAACCACAAACAATATCTTCTTCTCCCACACAAAAATCCTATAGATATAGATAGTAGATTATAGCTCAAGTGTGGAGAAAACCAAGGGATTTGAAACCAGCAACTCAAAGAAAATCTTTGGGAAATAAATGAAACCAAGATAGAGAAGTTCAATTCAAAAGCTTTTCCCAAAATCCTTTTCTTTGATTTTTCAAACCCTAATGAAAACACCAAAAAGATTGTTCAATTTGAATCCAAAAACCTATTTTGATTGCAGCAAAAATACCAGAGAGATAGAAAATTTTAGCCCAAAAATTCTTAGAGAAAAACTCTCTCAAATGGAGTATTTATAGGCAATTTAGAAAACTAGCCATTTACAGAATTTTTGCCAGAAATAGCCTTCCGGTCGACCGGCCCGGTCGACCGCCCAACGTTCGAATTTTCGAATGTTACAGCTGCCGGTCGACCGGTCCGGTCGACCGAAAATTCCTGAGAGCAAACAGCTCTCCGTCGGTCGACCGCTTCGGTCGACCGGCCCATTGGGCTGCAGACGTGCACAGGTCTGTGCACGTCGGTCGACCGAACCGGTCGACCGGCCCTTGGTGCGGTCGACCGCTTCGGTCGACCGACCAGGCCTGTCAGCCTATAAATGGGTCAGAAAAATAGAGGTAAAAATATTCCAATAAATCCCACAAAATCTCTAAAATTCCACAAAATAGTTTTATCATTTTATATTGAAATACAAACTTGTGTTAAAAATCCTAACACAATTTCAAACATATTTGACTATTTTTGTGTCATAGAAATTTTGCCAAAAACCAAAAACCGTATTTTCTAAAACCTTGTATTTTTGAATAGAAAATACACATTGTCTAAAACTCATCCATGATACAAAAATATGATATTTAAACACTTTGAAGCATATTGTATATAAATAGAAATTCAATATACAAGAAACATATATATATCATGATTTTTGTCATTAAGTCCAAAATAATGTTTTGATAAAAATACCAAAACATAAAACACATGAAATAGAATATCAAACTAAGTTTGTTTAAACAATTGAAGCATGCATGTATATAGAATAAATCTAATATACATAAACCATGTAAACTTGTTTCGATAAAAAATCTATTCATGAAAACCAAGATCGGTTAAACCTAAAACCGAAAATCAAAACATGAAAGGTGTGTGTTGTGAACTTGAGCTTATCATACTATTCTAATCTTTACAATTAGGATCTAAACCCAAACTAAAACTATGGATACCTAAGTCTTCTTGTAGAGCGCAATCTCCAAGTCGGCTCGATCCAAACACTCTTGATTCACCGAGCAAGTTGCAATGTATGATCTTTGATGCGCAGGCTCTTGAATCAACATGTGCAAGCTTCCAATACATCTTGTTGAAGCTAAACACCAACTAATATCTTGGTTAATGATCTGAAACTAAAATCACAAGATTATTAGTACACATAACTACATGAGTTTTGTCATCATCAAAACTAGAGTGGAAGGCCTTTGGGCCAACAATCTCCCCCTTTTTGATGATGACAAAACTCATGGAGTTATATATGCATGGATTAAAGTAAAGCTTCAAAGAAGCTCCCCCTTAACTCATGCATATGAATAAACAAACAATAAGATGCATATAAACAGGGTTCTTGACATAAAATGAATATGCATATGAAACATGCTATTGATTCCAATTCTAACATGCTCTTGATACCAATGGATACTAATAAAACAAAACTCATAATGCTCTTGATACCAATACCAATGGAGATGAAATGAACATAAAACTGGAAATGAACAAAAACTGAAAACTCATGCATATCAACTCCAATAAATCTTCTCCCCCTTTTTGTCAATCATCAAAAAGGGTTAAAAAAATAAAAGCAAAGACAATAAATTTTTCTCCCCCTTTTTGTTCAAAGCAAAGAACTAATAAAGGGTTAAATCAAATATGATACCAAAAAAATGTGGCAATGAAGTGTATATTGATACTAATTGAAAAACAACAAATCAATTGAAATAAAAGTGAGAACATATACCAATTGAAAACACAAATAAAATGAAAATCTTGATACCAATTAGTAAGTAAACAAATAACCTACCATTGTAAACAAACAAACTAGATACCAATATTGGAATTAAACAATACTAATTTTGAATTTCCTTAAAAACAAATCTTGATACCAAATAAAACTATTGTTCTTTAAACACAAGATACCAATTGAAATTATTTCTTTGCCATTGAAATCTTTATTTTCTATCATAAAGCAAGGAATGGAATACCAAAAAAAATATCAATTGAAAGATAAAATACCAAAAAAAATAAAATACTAGTTTTCTCCCCCTTTATGAAATACCACATGAAAATATGCATATGCTTGAAATAAGATACCAATTGAAAATTAAATCAATTGAAAATTTGCTTTAACATTGTTTCAATTTGAAAAGTTCAAGCTAAGCATAAACAAAATTTGTGATATCTTGAAGCACAAATAAATCATCTATATATGTATGTAAGAAATAGATACCAATTGAAATTGATACTATAAGAAGTGTAAGCATACATATATAAAATACAAACATATATGAGTATACAAAAAGATGTCATATTGATACCAATTGAAAGAGTTCAATGATACCAATTGAAACAACAATAAGATCAAGTGTATATCTCATATCAACTACCACCCAATCATAGTTCAAGATAAAAAGGATTTTCATTATAAAGCATTCAAGAACATGATCTCCCTTCCAACCGCCCATAGATGGTAGGGGTTTTCAAAAAATAATTTGAACAATATAGTATGTTTGAAAGTCTCTACCAATTTGAAGAATGCCAACTAGTTTACGAAAATTTGAGAACTAGTAGAAATCCTTCAAGATAAAACAAAAAGGATTTTTCATGAAACATGAAAATCACAAGATCACTAAACACTCAAAGTCCATAAAGCTCATATCATACTCATGAAAAACACAATCATGAGAAACATAATAAAGTGAGTGAACAAGTGTAATGTGAAATACATTTCATCATGAAAATGGACAATTAAGCTTAATATAGAAATTATCAAATCTTGATATAATAGTGAATCATGTAATTTATTGAAATCATCATAATGATTTAAACTTCAAGGCATATGTATGTCATGTACAAACTAAAGTATACATACATATCCCAAACATGAAGAGTCCACAAAAGTATATGCATGAAGGTACGTGGCTCAAGGATGTATATGTATAAACAATAATTTGGACAAGATAGACATATACATGAAGTCAACCACAAGATCATAGAAACACATTAAAAATGAGGAATACAAGTCAAATGCATGAATCATCAAAACTAGACTATACTAGTACATCAAATGACTACAATGAGCGTTCAAGAACAAATATATAAAGGTCTATTTGTAGCTCACTAGTTGTACAAGTATAAATCCTAGTCTTAATGAAAACTAACATCAAGCAAGTAATCAAATCATGAGGCATAAAATGGGTCAAAAATCAATATGATCATATTAATCAGAAGTATTAATGACCTTTTAAAACTAAGATGGATGTATGATGCAACGATCTCTCAAAACAAGACTAAGAGCCGTATACCCCGTGAAGGGTTCTGAACTCTTTCCTCCTGATTCCCCTTGAATGGGTTAGAGGTGCGCAATGCAACCTTGTTGTATGAGAATAGATCGAACAAAGAATGAATAAAGTGCAATGATGAAATGCACACAAGATATATCACAAACATCCATATAATCATCTAAACAAAAATCATGGAATCATGAACATCATATGATCATCATGCATATGCATGTGCATTAGATCTAGGGCTTACATGTTAGCTTAAGTAAGAAGTGAACACTAATATAGATCCATATGAAACATGGGTGCTCAAGTAACTAAACATGTATATCTCAAGTCTAATGAACAAGGCATAATCATAATGAACATCAAAATACAACATGCTATAAATGAATGATCTAAGAAGCATGTAAATAATAAATGGGAGTTAGAGAATGATACCAAAACCAATGACGGTGCATCTCTAGTTCTCCAAAACATGGTGGTCATCTCCACCTAATCTCCTTGAGAGTGAAGCATCCAAATAGTTTTCATTCAAGCTCGGAACGCATCCACCTCAAGGTACCTCCACTCTCACGTGATGCGAGAGCTCCCACCTACATCAAAAGCCAATGAGGTGGTTTTTGGTACCCATTTTCTAGTGGGTCCACAGGGGTTAGTTTCTTTTCTCACCCAAACAAAATTAGTTGCTAAATTTTCATGATAAATGCGATCATAACAAAATCTAGCAAGGTGGCCTTTTCGACCACAATGTGTACATGTGTACACGTGAGCATACATATGATGATGGTGATCATGAGAAGCATGTGTATGCCTAGATGGGTGTGCATGCAAGGTTGGAACTTGTTTCTTGCGAATCAAGGTTTCCAAATGTGTGTGATTCATGGCACAATGGCTCAAAGTGGAGCCCAAACAATCAACACTTTTCTTCAAATTATTTATATCATTTTCTATGCTAGAAGACAAAGTGGAGCATGCAATAGGTGTGCAAGAAGTAGAAGCTACACTAGCATGGTAAACATGAATATCAATATCATTTTGCAAAGATTTATTTTTGATTAAAACCAAATCCAATTCTTTTGTAATTGAATCAATTTTATTTTTCAAAGTAAGATTTTCTTTAAAAACAAGATCCAATCTTGAGGATAAAATCTCATTGTGCTCCAAAATATCATCACAATCATTTTTGCCTTTTAAAACTTCAATTTCTTTTAAAGCAATGTCTAGTTGAGATCTTAGTGAGTCACATTCACTAGTGATCTCTTCCTTCTCTTGCAAAACGGTTTCAAAAGTAGAGTATAAATCCTTCATTTCTTTTTGTAAATCAAAATGTTTTTCTTTCAAAGAGTTATGTTTTTTCAAGAATTTTTCAAGCTTAGAAGCAAGTTCAACATTTAAAATTTGAACCTCAAAACATCCATGGCAATAAGAGCTAGAGCTATCATGTATTTGAGATTCCGATTGTACCTCATGGGAGTCATTCTCATATGCCATGAAACAAGGCTCTTCGGATACATCTCTCCTAGATCTCCTCATATTGTTGATGATCCTTGGAAGCTCCGGAGATGTCAAGACGCTCCAAACTGCAAAAGCCGAATCAAAGCTATCAAAAACAAGTAAAAGATTATTATCAAAAGATGCTCTAAGTGTTTTAAGTGCAAGTGCATTGGCCTTCTTATGCTTGCTACTATTAGGGAGGGTTTCTATAGTGATGGCTTGATAAACTAAATGACCTAGAGTTTTTAAATGCCTAGTCATGTCCACCTTCCAAGAATCAAGTCTAAAATGGTCAAACATAGGAGGGCTAGCCATGAGAGCAAACTAGTATGAGTGCAAATGAGATGCAAATGAAGATTAGCAAACCAAGATCACACCCTAGGTGGTTAAACCTAAATATCAGGAGCGCTAGCTCTGATACCAATTGAAAAGTCACCTAGAGGGGGGGGTGAATAGGTGACAATGCTAATCTAGTGAACTAAATGCGGAATTTAAAAACTAATTGCAATTACTATAATGATGCACACACAAGCAAGTACAAGATATAACAATTTGCACAAAGTAAAGAGAGAGAGAGCAAGAGTCAATGGATCAAGCGCAAACAAAGAGATATGTTCCGAGGTTCGAGCACCCAGCTCTACATCCCCGCCTTCGACACACGAAGGATTTCCAATCCACTAGCTTGTCCACAAAGGACTCCCACAAAGGGAACCTCCACCGAGGATTTGGGGCAATCACAATTACAAGGAGTTCCCAACTCCCCTTCTTACAATCTCAACCTCCTTCTTGAGGCACTCCTCCAATACAACAAACAATCACCTCACAACTTGAGGGATTAGCACCAAGCTTACACAAAACTCCTTACAACCCAATTTGCACAACCTCCTCAACACAATGAGGGAAATGGCACAAAGCAAGAAATGGGTTTACAACTAAGTGGTTTCAAACAACAACCACAAACAATATCTTCTTCTCCCACACAAAAATCCTATAGATATAGATAGTAGATTATAGCTCAAGTGTGGAGAAAACAAGGGATTTGAAACCAGCAACTCAAAGAAAATCTTTGGGAAATAAATGAAACCAAGATAGAGAAGTTCAATTCAAAAGCTTTTCCCAAAATCCTTTTCTTTGATTTTTCAAACCCTAATGAAAACACCAAAAAGATTGTTCAATTTGAATCCAAAAACCTATTTTGATTGCAGCAAAAACACCAGAGAGATAGAAAATTTTAGCCCAAAAATTCTTAGAGAAAAACTCTCTCAAATGGAGTATTTATAGGCAATTTAGAAAACTAGCCGTTTACAGAATTTTTGCCAGAAATAGCCTTCCGGTCGACCGGCCCGTCGACCGCCCAACGTTCGAATTTTCGAACGTTACAGCTGCCGGTCGACCGGTCCGGTCGACCGAAAATTCCTGAGAGCAAACAGCTCTCCGTCGGTTGACCGCTTCGGTCGACCGGCCTATTGGGCTGCAGACGTGCACAGGTCTGTGCACGTCGGTCGACCGAACCGGTCGACCGGCCCTTGGTGCGGTCGACCGCTTCGGTCGACCGACCAGGCCTGTCAGCCTATAAATGGGTCAGAAAACAGAGGTAAAAATATTCCAATAAATCCCACAAAATCTCTAAAATTCCACAAAAATAGTTTTATCATTTTATATTGAAATACAAACTTGTGTTAAAAATCCTAACACAAATTTCAAACATATTTGACTATTTTTGTGTCATAGAAATTTTGCCAAAAACCAAAAACCGTATTTTCTAAAACCTTGTATTTTTTAATAGAAAATACACATTGTCTAAAACTCATCCATGATACAAAAAATATGATATTTAAACACTTTGAAGCATATTGTATATGAATAGAAATTCAATATACAAGAAACATATATATATCATGATTTTTGTCATTAAGTCCAAAATAATGTTTTGATAAAAATACCAAAACATAAAACACATGAAATAGAATATCAAACTAAGTTTGTTTAAACAATTGAAGCATGCATGTATATAGAATAAATCTAATATACATAAACCATGTAAACTTGTTTTGATAAAAAATCTATTCATGAAAACCAAGATCGGTTAAACCTAAAACCGAAAATCAAAACATGAAAGGTGTGTGTTGTGAACTTGAGCATATCATACTATTCTAATCTTTACAATTAGGATCTAAACCCAACTAAAACTATGGATACCTAAGTCTTCTTGTAGAGCGCAATCTCCAAGTCGGCTCGATCCAAACACTCTTGATTCACCGAGCAAGTTGCAATGTATGATCTTTGATGCGCAGGCTCTTGAATCAACATGTGCAAGCTTCCAATACATCTTGTTGAAGCAAAACACCAACTAATATCTTGGTTAATGATCTGAAACTAAAATCACAAGATTATTAGTACACATAACTACATGAGTTTTGTCATCATCAAAACTAGAGTGGAAGGCCTTTGGGCCCACAAAATACGCTGGAGCGGAGACGCGACATGAGTCGGCGACGCATATACGTAAGGAAAATACCTCACGTATACGCGCTAAGCCTTAAATAACCCGAAACAAGCTATAAATCCCAACTGTAATGAATCATGATTACTGCAATATCACATATAAGCATCCACGCATGATATCATATGAATAAAGACTGGAATAACAACTGAATCTGATATAACGAGAATCAGGAAATAATATGAAGGCTAGAAGATAAGAATACCAGAATCGAATAGGGAGAAGTTCCAGCTCTTCACGAAGCGTATAGTCTCATCGAACACCTGCACAATAGAAACAAAGCGTCCAATATCTGGACGTGCAAATCCAGGGTCGTCAGAAAGCGACCTCGTGAGTGTGTGTAAAGAGGAGAGCTCATGCATATAAACAATGTGCATAGAATAATGACAAGATAAACTGTAGTCATAAGATAATAACATGATCAACAGATAACTAAAGGATAACTGCATAACAACATGAATGAAGATAAAAGTCAACTATCACAATTGTAAATAAGCAACTGATATCTAAATATGTAACCTAGCATATGTCGCTAGTCTGGTTGGTTATTATTAACCTAACTAATATAGTACTTAGCTGTGTCCCATACCACAGTCGTTTTCCCACATATCAAACAAAGTTGCCGTTGTTGTAACTGCTTGTCAATGTAGTGCATGTGTTTTGAAAGAGTACCGTACATGCCCGGTATCACGGTCTAACACCCCTGGCGCTGAACCAGGACAAGCCGCAAGGCTCTGACAACTGAAGACCACAGCCCCACACGAAAAGACAACTAGTGTGGCGCCGTAATCCGGGCATAGCCCTGACAACAGACAACTAAATAGGTAGCCAGTACTACCTTGGTTCCCCATGGTTGGAACACACAACTCGGTACCATAATAAGTCCTTCCAAAATACACGACATGCATCATCAGGCAATTACCCCTGTTCCCCGGATTATGGTGTCTTTTATTAGTAAGCAATCAATGTGATTTAATATGTAATAGTAACTGATATCTCCAACAACTGCTGATGTCAATACTAGCTGATAATCTGACAACTGACAACTGATATCTGACAACTGAGTAGCTGACAACTAATATCTGACATCTGAAATAGAATACTAGAGATATAGCCACTAACACAATAGTATCACTAACAACTGATAACTGATACAGATACCTGACAACTACTATAAACTCTTACTTGTCATGTGATCACCAACAAATAATCTTACCAATAACTGGTAAGTGATGACTGCTATCTGATAACTCTGAAATACAAGATCACTGAATCAACTAGATCACTATCACAATAGCTCAAGTCTATTCATTAAGATAATCAATACTAAACATAAAGCACATGGTATATCCTCGAGATCAACAAGTCAACACATACCAAAATCATAACTAAGGGATACATCCTCAAACAACTGCAATCTAGAATAGTTCACTTATAAGTCAATACCAACAACTCATCATTACTCAAATGATATAATCAGTTGATACATCCAGGAACCCTTGCTTCTAATAATCCAAAATCAATATGATATCACATATCAAAGTCAAAGGTAAGATACCCACACATCTGGTCACAATCCAACAAAAATCGGTCACATCTAAATACTGATCAATATTCAATGTAAATAACATAAATTCCATATCAATCCAAACTCCAACTAAGTCTATATACTGATCTAAGCATCAAGAAATCCGATCTCTTAGTAAAGTAACATCATAACAAGTCCGTCATCAATATCCGAATGAATCATCACCTACGTTATTACCAAATGAAAGAATAACAAGTCTATGAAGTACTCTACATGAAATATGTCATCTGTCCTCAAATATGACCTGGGCCAACTAACCAGTGGATCGAAATGAGTCACTGTCTAAGGTACATCAAAACTAGGCCTAAGCTAACAACGATAAACTACCAACACATGAAATAATGTTGATACAAGCTCATATCAACTAGGTAATTAAAGTGAACAATCCTAGATGTCTCATGAAGTAATACACGTAATCAAACTAGTAAAATATAATAGAAAGTCACATGAAATGATAAGAGCAACATGTAAGGCATACCGACAACGGTAAATACATAATAACGAATACTCACATGAAATGACGCAGTTTCGGAATTGAATCGCCATCTGGTCTTCACTGCACGAACCGGTACAGATTTATGGATCATCCCATGGATCGGTCTTCGAATCGCCTATGTATCGGGTCCACAACGAGCACGAATCCGGATCGAGTCTGGGTCTCCTGTAGCTGGGTTCGAATCTCACCGAACAAATCCGAAATGCTGTAGCACGTAACCAACACATACAAATAAATATAAATACATGCTTAACACCAACACATGCATACAGACACATACGCGTATACCCACACGCATACATATACAAGTATACGCATACACCAACATACATGTATACTTAAATAAAAACCAACACACATTAATATAAATACATACACTTATATATATACATATAATATGCGTACGCACATAACACATATACATGTACACACATGCATACACACGCGTATACACCCATATATAAACGTACGTATATACCTACACACACACACACACAGATATATAGAGACACACACACACACACACACACACACTCTTATATACTCACATACACATGAAATAATCTCATACACTAAAAGATACTCACGCACACACACAAACACACACATTAATTAAACTTCTTCATTATTACACAAATGCCCCTACACTAATAAATATAAAACTAACCTCAAGCCGATTTGCGGCGCACCGATGGAGGCTATGGCGGAGGCGTCCGGGGCCGCGGAGGTTGTCGTTGGATAGAGCATCTCGCCGTGAAGGGCGTGGGTGCGTCTGCGCTCGCTGACGGTGATCCACGGCGATCCACGGAGAGCCAGAAAATGGCTTGATTGGTCGTTAATGCTGCATATTTAATATCATATGTCCATACTTATTATAGAATAAAAGTCTGCATTGTCCTAATTAATTGTTTGATTTATTTGCAGGCCCAATCCTTAAGGAGATGAAGAGAAATGAGCCCAAAAGCCGACCAGAATTCTGAATTAAATCAGAGTTAATTCGCACACACAAAATCAGGGCAAAATCAAGAGGTTGAAACCGGTTGAGAAGAATCCTCTCAGAATCGATCGGTTAAAGCCAAGAATTTAAGGCCATTTCGTCAGAATCTGGGACTTAAACGAAGAAACTAACAAAGGATAAAGTCAGAAGATAATCCCATGATGACCCACCAACAGGGTGTGGCCATCTGGCCACACCCTGGCCGCGGAAACGCGGCAATAGCCGCGTTTCCGCGGCAATCTTTGGGAGTTAGGGGGAGCGTTTGCTCCCCCGATCTCCCCGGGATCCTGGTTGTTGGGTTTATGCCCATAAAAGGCCTGTACTTGCGATGAAAAGGGGACGCCAATGCAGATTAGGATTTAGCCTAGTTTTAATTCTTTGTAGTTTAGGTTTTTCTTTCTTTTTATGTAACTTGTATGTAAACTTAGGGTAGAAGAAGATTCATGTAAGTAAGAGAGAGAGGCTGATGTTGAGAGTGACACCGATGTACCCTCTTCCTTTCTTTCATTATCTCAGCAAGTAATAAAGGTAAATGCTTTGTTTGTTTTCTATTCTGCTTTACTTTATATTGTTTTGCTTTCGTCTTCCTCTTCTACTTTACCTTGGTTGTATTTGTTGAGTTTACAAGTGAATTCCAAAGCAAGTATAACTAAGCTACGTGAGAGCCAGCGATAGTTCATGAAGACGTTCTCCTCTTCCAAGCTCTGCATCACTTCGTTCTGGTATGCTTGACGATATAATGTGCACGGGGACTGAGCTCGAGTTTATGATCTATGCGTTGAACGCCTCCGAAGCAAAAAGGTAGAACTTGCAAAAGATTTTCAAGTAAGTCATAAATCAACCTAGGTAAGTATTTCTTCACTCTTCATTCTTTTTTTTCTTTTCTTTCTTAGTTTAGATCACCAACCACCTCCTCCAACTCTTTCTTCTCCACTTCATTTGTACATAGTCGCTTCTTTCGTTTTCTGATTTTCCGCCTTCTTCATCTTTCGTTATCTTCTAACATAACATAATTCTTTTTTTCCTTTTTATTAACTTAAAAACAGAGAAGAACTCTCGTTTGGTTTTTATAACGATTTCAATAAAACTGTAAATGCTTCTATCGCAAAACCCTCCTTGTAGATCACGACCCACATAGCCACTTGCTATAGCGGAAGAATTGAGCACTTGCACATTTCCTTTCTTAAGTTCTATAATCTCGTATTTGTGTGCAGGTTTTGCCTCAATCATGGCTTCCCATACAAAATGAAATACACATGAATTAATACACTCACAACTAAGTTTCCCCTCACACGAAAATTACACACACCCCCATATTATATATATACCAAATATATATGTACATATAAAAGGAAAGGAAAGGAGTGAGAACTCACCAAGCAGGGAGACTCACGGCCAATCGAAAGGATGCGGCCTGGGCTTTGGGTTGCTGAGCTCGGAGTGTGAGGACTCACGGCAGCAAGGGCTGGAGTTGTAGTTGGTTGGGTGCTTGCGCAGGCCATGGCAGAGGAGATGCGGCAAGAGGAAATGGCCGGGTGTTGCTCTGGACTGTTGCGAGGCCTTGACAAGCGAAGGGGAGGTGCTGTCGGGTCTTGCACAGGGGGCCCGGGGCTGCGCGTGTGCGCGCGCAGAGAGGAGGGGCTGTTTGTTGGATTGGCCGACTCGCTCTGACGGAGGATGGGTACTGAGGGGGCTCGACAGCCTGGCGCACGACCTGAATGGGGGCTTGCGTGCGCCACCATGGATGAGGGGCGGCTGTGTGCAAGGGGGTTGTCGCCGGAGAGGAGCAAGCGGAGATGAGATACCCTCGCGTATATACGCTAAGCATCTGCGACGTATATACGCGGTTACGGGGACGCCACTGCGACGTATATACGCAGGTCAGAGATACCCTCACGTATATACGTTAAGCATCAGTACAAATAAGAAAAAGAGTATGGAAGCACGTGGCAATATACATTCCAACATAAGGATTACAAAGTTATCACAGAGCGTGACATATTGGTACATGTACATTATATCACAGCCAGGTACAAAAGTGAAATTTACAATTTGTACAGCAAAAGGTGATCACGGGCTGAGAAGAAGATCCCCGAGCTAGCAGGAAGGTTCAGGAACAGAAGGAGCTAGGACAAGTCAGCCTGCTCCGAGAGATAAGCTTGATCTTCAGTGGAGGGCTCCGCTTCAATCCAAGCTTCAGAACCTGAACATGCAAATCCAGGGGAGTCAGAAACTCCCTAACAAATAGACAGGTGAATGCCAAGTGTCGTGTAGAGATAGGTATATGTGTGTTTATATGATCAAAACAATATTAAGCATCAAGAACTGTGTCGAGAGTACATGTACAGTAAGCAAGAAATGGAGGCATAAAATGAAAGTGATAAGGCCTGAATAAATCTATTGCTACCATTTTCAATATTTATACTTATTACTCATTCTACCCATATGTCTAGGTTTGTGTAATAGCGTCCCAGCACACATACATCCACATATGAGTAAATCGAGACTGTTATTGGAAACCAACGGGGGTATCAACGAACAATGTTTACAGTGGGTCCCGTGCATACTCGGGACCACGGCCAGGATTGTTCCGTTGCTGGAGGACGGAACCTGCCGCAAGGCGTACAGTAGGGTCTTATAGGATGCCCTTATCAAGATGGTACCAGGAAGGAGGGAGCCAGCGCTCCCCTCGGTTGCCTGGAGGCCCTCAGGTCAAACCGAAAATGTAGTTGCACAACATACCTAAAACCACTATAAACACGAACATATATTGATAGCCGCAAGTTTCCCCCGACCCGATTCAAGTGGTTTCTTTTTATGATTTATTATGTGATTATCAATTCACGGGGAAAGCAAGTGCATGCCAAGATCAGGAGTTCAAGAGTACATTAGTATTATAATTTCAAGTCACTATTCCCGCACATATGATAATCGTAAGCCAAGTATCAATACGCCACAACGAGGCGAGTATCAAGTAGTAGCATGATACATGCAAGTGTGTCTAGAAAATAATATAATATTAGTTAGCATGACGTAGCAGGAAAATCCGAAGGAAAGCAAGAACACTCGCCTAAAACTTCAAGAAAACACCGGGAAATACCAAGCTCCGGAGTCTAAGTAACCAACGCATTCAATAACCAATTTATGTATAAAAAAAAAGAGGAGGAGAAGGATGAATCAGAAAAAGTGAGAATGAGGACGCAGGGGTCGCAGACGTAGGGATTGCGCCGCGTTGATGTCACAAACGCGGGGTCTGAGACCAGCGTTTTATGACACAGGAAGAACGCAGACGTGAGTACGTGCTCCGTGTCGCGTTATAATATGAACGCGAAGATCGCGTTAAAGATGTGCTTGGACGCGGGAGTAAGTTCCGCGTCTAGTACTAAAAGAGGAGAGAAAGGAGAGACAGAGAAATGAGAGAGACGCAAGAATGAGGGAGTATGTGATGCTAGGAAAGAAAAGAGAAGGAGAAAAAGAAAGAAAGAAAGAAAGAAAGAATGAATGAATGAAGGATTGAAATAAAAGAGAAGGAAGTAAAGAAAAGAAGAAAAGGGAGGTTGGTCGGCTGGACCTCGCCGGCGGCGGCCGGAGTTGGCCGGAATTAGCCGGAAAAGATGGCTAAAGCTCCAAGCCCAAGAAATATAGTGGGTGCAAGTGTAGTTCAAAAGGGAGAAATGGAGTTTTGCAAACGATGTTTCGGAGGACGAACCTATAGCTCGTTGGAAAGAGTATGATGAGGAGAAGAAGATTGTATGGTTGGTGGTGGTTAAGGTGGTGTAGGTGGTGGTGGAAATGGTGGTGAAGTTAGTGGAGAGGATGGGTTGTTTTGGTTGGAAATGGAGGAAGAAGATGGTGATGAGATGGTGTAGTGGTTGTTGTTGTTGTTGGAATGGTGGAGTAGATAGAGGAAAGAAGGGAGGAGGAGTTGGTGGTGAAGGAGGTGAATTGGGTGGCCAAAAACACAGCCAAGGGAGGTTGTTTTTGCTGCCGTTTGCTGCTGTTCTTGGTCTGCTGTTGGCTGGAAATGGAGAAGAAAGAAGGGAGATATGAAAGTGAGAGAAAAGGAGAGTGGGTATGTATAAAGGTAAAGTTCAAGATTATTACAAGTTGCCACTCCCACAATTGAGACTTGCGTCTCTTGTAAAAAGACCCGCATCCAATGAAATGAAAATCAAATCCGCGTCTGGCAATTGCCCAGATGCGGGAACAAAACTGGCGTCTAGGGAAAAAATGCAAAAGTTGCGTTTAATGAAAAAGACAAAAAGGCATGGTGATTTGATCTGGGTTGATTTCTTTTGAATGACACAACATTAAATGCGGGATGGAGAGAGTCTCTGCATTAAATGTTGAACCCAAATTTGATGGATCTCGCATCAGGCAAGGAGAGAAAAAAGTAAAATATCCGGATAGAATTCCGGCATCTGGGAAAACACCGGAAACTCAGGAAAAGCCCGAAAAATGAAGTACCTTGAAAAGCTTCCCAAAAATTCTCAAAAATAATAAATATTATTTAATGATTTTTGGTGAAATCTGTTTTCAGAAATTCAATCTCATTTTATAGATAAAAACCCTGAAGTCAACCGTTGATACTAGTCTACACCGGGTCGGCCGGATTTTGATAAAATCTGAAAAATCTCAGAAAATGCCTGAAAGAAGAAAATATAATTTTAAGAAGAAATATGAAAGCGAAATCTAAAATTTGATTCCAATTGTAAACTAAAATTCCTGGAATCAACCAGTGATACTGGCTGACACCAAATCCAAGGGAATTTTGATAAATTTTAAAAATTCTCAAAAAATTCATTTAGATAGAAAACATTATTTTAAGAACTAATATGAAAGCCATTTTAGATTTTCAACTCCATTTGTGAATTAAAAATCTGAAAGTCGGTCAGCGACACTGGTCGACACCGGTTTTGAAGATTTACAATTTAATTCCGAAAAATTCCAGAAAATCATGAAAAATGTAAAATATTAAAAAGAATATTTGAAACTAAAATCGGTCAAATCTGAATACCAAAAAGGTCAAACATGTAGTACTTCTATATGAGTAAGAATTTAAATAACAGAAAATAAAATAAAAAATACGCTCCAAAAATCAGGACACATAGCTGGGTACGTATTCTGAGGATGGGGTGTTACAATCCATCCACCTTATCAAAAATTTTGTCCTCGAAATTTTGATAATGGGGATGTGAAGGCAGGAAAGAATAGGGGTAAGGAATTTTACCAACTAAGATGTAAAGAGTCGGGGGTAACGTTCACAAATAATATTCTCTCGTTCCCATGTAGCTTCTCCTGGGGCATGCCTGTTCCAAGAAACTAGTACCAATGGTATTGCCCGATTTTTCAATGTTTTAACACTTTTGTCTAGAATGGCCATCGGCTGCTCCTTGTAGGATAAATCTGGTTGTAGTTCTAATTCTGAGTGATCTAGAATGTGACTTTCATCCTTGACATACTTCCTCAACTGTGATATATGGAATACATTATGTACTCCTTCTATAGATGGTGGCAATGCCAATCGGTAAGCCACATCTCCCACACGATTCAAAATTTCAAACGGGCCGATGTATCTTGGACTAAGTTTTCCGCGAGTACCGAATCGGATTACCCCTTTGGTTGGTGATATCCTTAAAAAACATGATCACCTGTTCTGAATTCCAACGGTCTTCTATTAGTCTCTGCCCAACTCTTCTGTCGGCTCTGTGCTGCCTGGAGATGATCTCTGATAATTCGGACTTTATCTGTTGTCTGAACTAGAATATCTGGTCCCATAAGTCTTCTTTCGCCGACTTCATCCCAACATATTGGCGACCTGCATTTTCTGCCGTATAATGCTTCAAACGGAGCCATCTTGATACTGGCCTCATAGCTGTTATTATAAGAGAATTCTACCAGATGAATATAGTCTTCCCATGACCCTTTAAATTCTACCATGCAGGCTCGTAACTTGTCTTCAAGGATTTCGATAGTTCGTTCAGATTGTCCATCTGTCTGAGGATGATATGAGGTACTGAATTTCAGACGAGTTCCTAAATTTTTTTGGAGACTTTCCCAGAAATGTGATCGGAATCTCGTGTCTCTATCTGACACGATGCTAACTGGAATTCCATGCAGACGAACGGTTTCTTTCATATATTTATCTGCAAGAACTTCTGTTGACTGACCTACTCTGAAAGGTAGAAAGTGAGCTGCTTTTGTGAGGCGATCAACGATTACCCATACTGCATTGTTACCCTTAGGACTGCGGGGTAGAGCTGTAACAAAATCCATGGTGATATGTTCCCACTTCCATTCGGGGATTGGTAATGGTTGTAAAAGTCCAGCTGTTCTCTGATGTTCTACCTTTATTTGCTGACAAACCAAGCATTTTGCCACATACTGGGCTATCTCCCTCTTCATGGCATTCCAACAAAACTTCTGCCTCAAGTCTTGATACATTTTATTTCCTCCTGGGTGTATGGAATAAGCCGAACTGTGTGCCTCTGCCAAAACTTTCTGCCGGACATCCCCTTGTGGTACACAGATTCTATTACCAAAATAAAGAGCACCATCCAAATGAATACATATATCTGTCCTTAATCTAGCTTCTACTTGAGCCCTGATTAATCTGGGGTCCCCTTTTGGCTTCCTTAATTTTACTTATCAGGGTTGGTTGAATCTGGAAGGTCATTAATTGACCTGACTCATCAGCTCCTTGTATTAGCATTAAGTCCAACTTTATGATTTCCCGAAGCAATTCCTTCTGTTGAGTAAGTTGTAATAATACTTTGTTCTCTGGTCTTCTGCTTAATGCATCTGGGACTGTATTGTCCTTACCAAGATGGTACTGTAAGTCTATGTCATAGTCGGCCATCAATTCAAGCCACCGCCTTTGCCTCATGTTTAATTCTTTCTGTGTGAAGATATACTTAAGACTCTTATAATCAGTATAGATTAATACTTTGTCCCCCAGAAGGTAGTGTCTCCAAATCTTCAATGCAAATATTACCGCCGCCAGTTCTAAGTCATGGGTTGGGTAACTTCTCTCATGTGGTTTCAATTACCTAGATGCATAAGCTATGACATGACCATGCTGCATTAATACACATCCTAGGCCTTTTCTGGATGCATCACTATATATAACCATCCCTCCTGTTCCCGAGGGTGTCTTCAAGATTGGAGCTGAAATTAGTCTTTCCTTTAATTGTTCAAATGCTGCAGTACATTCCTCTGACCATTTATACCTTTCCCTTTTCTGGTGAGCTTTGTTAATGGGGTTGCGATTTTGGAAAAGTCTTGGACAAATCTCCTGTAATACCCGGCTAATCCAATAAAGCTTTTAATGTCTGTTACTGTCCTTGGGATTGGCCAATCTTTTACTGTATGGATCTTATTAGGGTCGACTAAAATTCCTTCTTCTGAAACTACATGACCCAAGAAAGCTATACGGTCTAACCAGAACTCACACTTGCTTTGCTTAGTATAAAGTTGTTCCTGCTGGAGAGTCTGTAGCACTATTCTCAAGTGTTCTGCATGCTCTCTGTCGTTTTTAGAATATATCAAGATATCATTGATGAACACCACAACAAACTGGTCCAAATATGGAGAGAAAACTCGGTTCATCAAATCCATAAAGACAGCTGGGGCATTGGTCACTCCGAAGGGCATAACTAGAAATTCGTACTGACCATAGCGAGTTCGGAATGCTGTCTTCGGAATATCTTCTTTCTTCACTTTCAGTTGGTGATAACCTGATTGTAAATCCAATTTCGAAAACACTCGGGCCCCATGAAGTTGATCAAAAAGATCATCAATTCTTGGGAAGGGATACTTATTCTTGATGGTAACTTTGTTTAATTCTCTGTAGTCTATACACAACCGCTTACCACCATCTTTCTTGTTGGCCAATAGCACCGGAGCTCCCCATGGTGAAGTACTTGGTCTAATTAACCCTTGTCAGAATATTCCTGTAACTGCCTCTTTAGAACTTCTAACTCAGTGGGCGCCATTCTGTATGGGGCTTTAGATATTGGGACTGTGCCCGGAATGATATCAATGGAGAACTCAATTACTCTGTCAGGTGGAAGCCCTGAGATCTCTTTAAATACTTCTGGAAACTCATTCCAAACTGGTACTCCCTTTTTCTGGATCTCAGCAGCAATCATCTGTGTTTTTCCCTTGGCAGGTTTATGTTCTCCTTTAAATTGGAACTCAGGCTGAAGTGGTACTCTGAAAATAATTTTCTTGTTTCGACAATCAATAACCGAATGATATTTGCTGAGCCAAGTCATGCCTAAGATTACGTCGTACCCTTTAGCATCCAGTACGAGCATATCCACTGCTAATGTCCTGTTACATAGTTCCACCGGACAATGTACACAAATTTTATTAGAGATGACCACCTCATTACCGGTACTAATCTCCCACTGGTGGTCTAAATATTCAACTGGTATAGAGTGCAAAGCAGTGAAACTATCTGATATGTAACAATGAGAAGCGCCAGAATCAAAGAGGGCTAAGACAGGTTTAGAGTGTACCATAATCTTACCTGTTACCACTTCTCCAGAAGTTTGGGCCTCTTCCGCTGTCAAGTTGTAAGCCCGTCCTCTTTCACGACCTGCTGTTGTTCTTCCACCCCTCAGAGCAGGGTGAAAAACTTGTTGTTGTGGAGGGAGAGGGGCCCTTCCAACCATCGGCCCTGAGTTCCTTTGTCCAATAGGCGCAGGAAGTGCCGGTAGGGTTCGGTTCATCATCCCAGTTCTCTTATGGGGACGGCCTTCTATTGTGTGATCACCAGATCCACATGCCAGGCATAACCCATTAGCCCTGCGACAATCCTTTTGCAAGTGACCTGGCCTCTGGCAATAATTACAAACAGGAATTATTTGAGTTGTCTGAGGAGGGGCTGGTCGAAATGATCGTCTAATCATCGGGACTTTTGCAGCTCTGACTGGACCTCCTCCGCCCAATTGCTGGAATGGCCTCTTCATGGCCTGTTTCCTCCTCTGATCAAGATTCTTTTTCTCCAGTCCTCGCTCCACCTCTCGAGCTACAGTGAGGACCTGGGAGTATGTTTTCAGCTGTTGGGGAATCAAAAGGACTTGAATATCCATTTGTAAGCCCTGCTGAAATCTGCTTGCCCGTTTCTCTTCGTCGGCTATCATATACGGAGCAAAACGACTCAGCCTTAAGAACTCAGGAGCATATTCATCAACAGATCGATTCCATTGTTGAAGTCGGATTAATTGCTCTTCCATCTCCTTCTGAGCTGTGGTAGGGAAGAATCTATCATAAAAGCTCTTAGAGAACTGGTCCCAAATGATGGGTTTATCCAGTCTCTCTTCTTCAGCTAGCCACCAGTTTCTAGCCACATCCTTTAGTTGGATCTTGGCGACCTCCACTGATCTTTCTCTGGAACTCTTGCTGCCTTCAAGAGATCTGTGGTATCGATTAGCCATTGCTCGGCATCTAGCGGTCTCTCTGCCCCTGTAAATATTGTCGGCTGCAACCGCCTGAAGCCTGACACGTTGCCCGGCCTTCGTTCTTGAGGAGCTGTTATCAAGCCTTACCGAAGGAGTTCGGTCTGCCTTTGTTGGTTCTCCATCATATTTTGGATAACCCTAAGAATATCTGCATTTCTCCCTACAGGTTTGTCCTGTGGCTGCCCGGAGTTGTTAGGTCCTGTCCTTCTATCCATATCTATGTTGGTAAAAGATGTCTGGAAAGAGGAGTGAAAGCAAAAGATAGATGGACTTTAGGAATCAAGGGAAGGAATATCAAGAAGGAATGGATAACTTTGTATATTATAGTTGAGATGTATAACCGAAACTCATGTATTCCAACTGCAAATTAAGATCCCATTAATTTGCAGTTTGGTTGTACTGTAGGTGTGAGAGCCCTGGGCTCTGATACCAAACTATAACGCCCCGATCCGGCGGGTACGGGGACGCTACTGCGACGTATATACGCAGGTCAGAGATACCCTCACGTATATACGCTAAGCATCAGTACAAATAAGAAAAAGAGTACGGAAGCACGTGGCAATATACATTCCAACATAAAATTACAAAGTTATCACAGAGCGTGATATATTGGTACATGTACATTATATCACAGCCAGGTACAAAAGTGAAATTTACAATTTGTACAGCAAAAGGTGCTCATGGGCTGAGAAGAGGATCCCCGAGCTAGCAGGAAGATTCAGGAACAGAAGGAGCTAGGACAAGTCAGCCTGCTCCGAGAGATAAGCTTGATCTGTAGGATCACCTAGAGGGGGGGTGAATAGGTGATGGCTAATCTAATGGTCACTTATGAACAAATAATGCGGAATTAAAACTAAGTTGACCAAATTAAAGCTTCTTATTAATTTAACACTTATGTATAACCAAGAGTGTTGCCGAATTCCCCTTGCGAGGCTCTGGACAAGCTCCTCTAGATTCCCCTTGAATGGGTTGAGGTGCCGCGTTGGCTCTCTTGGTTGAATACTAGTGTTATCAAGCAATCCCAAGCAAGTATAGCAATTTAAGCACAAGGGTATATCAAGCATGTAAAGTAAAGACAATGAAAGTAATGCAAGATATAAAAGAGACAAAGAGAGAGAGAGGGATAGAGTAAGCAATCGCAAACACAAAGGGTTTGTTTCGAGGTTCGAGCACACTTGCTCTACATCCCCGCCTTCGACACACGAAGGATTTCCACTATGTAAGATCCCACCGGATCTCTCCTCGGTGCCGTACACCTACAAACCCTCGGACTCCCAAGTCCCGTACACACGCAAGTCCACCGACTCGCCGAGGCCGTACCTCTACCACCAAGAGTTCACAACCGAACTCCAACCACCAACAACGAGCACACTTGCCCGTTTCCTCAAATACAAAGAAAAGATCTCTTTGATGATCACAACACTTGATCACCTAAAGAGCACTCTCACTACAACACACCTATAGGAATATCTAGCAATGGATAGCTCAAGTGTGGTGTGAGAAAAGCAAGGAAAGACTATGGTGAAAAACTCAAAGAATCACTTAACACTCTCTTGATAAAAACTCCCTTTAAGATGGGAAATATTTGCACTCAAATATGTGGAGAGAACTTCTGAAATCAGTTGGAAAAACTAGCTCAAAGGTCTCCAAAATCTTAACCTCAAAACAGATGACAAGATCCCAATTTATAGGCTGCAGAAAATAGAGCCGTTGGGAATCTGTCAGAGCTGGCGGTCGACCGCCGGTCGACCGGCCAACGGTCATTTTTCTGACCGTTGCAGCCACCGGTCGACTGGTGAGTCGACCGCTCTTCTGGAAAGAACTGTCGGTCGACCGATCCGGTCGACTGGCAATTTCCAGAGAGCAACAGGTTTGGGTCGGTCGAGTCCCGGTCGAGTCCCGGTCGACTGATACGCACATGCACAAAACTGTGCATGTCGGTCGAGTGCCGGTCGACTGCCGGTCGACCGGTCACTGAGAAATTCTGAAAAATCAGAACTTCCAGGACCTGGAAAATTTGGATTTGGTTTTGGGTCTTGGATAAAATGTTTTGGTCTTGAAAAATCATAGAGTATGAGCATGTGTCATACTACTAACAAGGTAAAATACTTGGTAAAAATTCTTTTGATAAAAACCTAATTTTCCATGAAATGTTTTCCAAACCTTTATCAAATACAAAAACAAGATATTTGAGTCCATTTAAAAGCATAGTGTGTATGGATATGATCCACTCCACAATCAATATGAAATATCTATGTTTTGAAATCTAGTATACAACTTGGTTTTGGTTAAAGAATATACATGATAGAAATACCAAAAACCAACAAATATTTTGTCTCAAAGAAAAATCTTTTTCTAAAATAAAAGTTCTTTTCTAAAAACAAAATCTTTTATGAAATCAATTAAATCAAGAGTTCTATCAAGAGTGTGTGTGTGTGATATAACTTGAGCAATCCACCAACTATCTATCCTTTACATTTTTACTACAACAAACAAAAAAACAAATTCTATACCTAGACCCAAGTCTTCAACTTCTTGAAGTCTTCCCTTGAAGGCTTCTCATCTTCTTGACTTGGTCCAAGCTTGATCCAAAAACTTCCTTGGATCACCACATGCAAGCTCCAAATCTTGTTCTTTTATCCTTTGTTGAGCTATGCACCTACTAAGATCTTGATCATGAATCTGTCACTAATTAAACACAAGATCATTAGTAACTATAACTACATGAGTTGATCATCATCAAAACTAGGGTGAGGGCCTTTGGGCCAACAATCTCCCCCTTTTTGATGATGACAAAACTCATGGAGTTATATATGCATGGATTAAAGTAAAGCTTCAAAGAAGCTCCCCCTTAACTCATGCATAATAAATAAGCAATAGATATTCAATGAAGCACATGACATGTATGCAATGTAATCAAATCATAAATCAAATCTTTTGCTCCTAATTGCAAAATAACATATATGCATAAATACAAATCTTACTCCCCCTTAAGAAAGGAACCAAATACTTCTCCCCCCTTAAGTAAGGAAATCATGAAATCATGCATATAAAATCACAAATTCTTCTCCCCCTTTTTGTCAATCATCAACAAAGGGTTCAAAGAAAAATACATCAAACAAATTTTTCTCCCCCTTTAAGGAAATCAAGGAGGGTAAATACAAATTAATTAATAAAATTTATATGCGATATAAATTCATGAAGAGGAAGACGTTAAGTTAGCTTCCCGACACATATACGTTACATGAAAGAGGGATGACAGGCCCTAATTCACATAACGTATAATATGTCATGCATAAGAGGAGATGTGAAGCTCCCCCTACACACGTATATCATATAAAGAAGAGTTGTCAAGCTCCTCAATTTATAATATACTCAACATGAATCTATATGTAGAAGAGATGTTAAGCTCTCCTTGCATATAGACAATACAAATCAAAAATTTTGAATTTTTCTTTATCAAAACAAAATTTTAACTTTTTCTTAGTAACAACAAATTTTGATATATCAATTGTAAAATAATCAAATTTTGAATTTTTGATACCAATTTCAAAACACAATGCATAAGCTTATTATGAAATACCAATTTGAAATCTAGTTAAGCTTAGCATCAACAATCTTTGTGCTTTAAAGGAAATACCACTTGTAAAATAAGCACAAATAGATAACATATATGTATGACAAGATAATACCAATAGAAATTGATATAATTTGAAGACATTCATACATACAATCAAAATATGGATGTACACAATATGAAGTCATATTGATACCAATTGCAAATAACCAATGATACCAATTGAAAAGTAAGCATAAGTGTATACATCATATAATCTACCATATGAAGAATTCGAACTAGTTAAATGAACTTGTTTTAAGAACTAGTACGAGATCCTTCCATCAAGGAATATGTCAAAAGTTTTCATGAAATATGCATAAATCACAAGGCACTAAAACACTCTAATCCATAAAGTCCATATAATTTTCAAAAGAGGTGAGTGTACTAATGTTATGTGAAACATGACATCATGAAAATGACAATGAAACTCAATATTCCTTCAAATCATAAATTTTGAAAATACGAAAATCATCACAAATTTTAATATATGAAAATCATCTAAATTATATTTCATAGCATATGTATGTTTTGACAAGACATTAAGTATACATACATATCCTTAAAACACATTGAGTCTATATATAGATTTGCATGAAAGGCAAATGACTCAAGAGGTATCCATGTATATCTTAATGTTTTGGCAAAATAACCATATACATGAAATGAAATCACATGATCATAACATAAATCCGAATGGGAATACAAGTTTAAGAATGTAATGATCATCAACACAAGGCTATACTAGTACATCTAATAGGCACAAATAAGCATTCAACCCAATCATATATAGATTTATTTGTGGTCCATAAGGTGTACAAGTATAAATCCAAGTGTTGACAAATACTAACATCTAAACTAATATTCAATACAATGAAGCATCAAAGTTTTGAAATCACAAAAGAATTTATCCATAAAAATAGAATCATGTGCAATACTTGAAGAATAGATAACTAGTTTAAATAAATTTTTGACAAACTAGTTAAAGATCCTTCATAAATAAAAAATCATATGTTTTTCATGAATAATACTAAATACATAAAAGTTCAAGCACTCATAGTCCATAAAGCTCCAAATTATATATTTTCTTAAAGATAGAGTGTTCAAAGGTTATGTAAATAGTGTCTACATGAAAATAGTCATTGAAGCCCAAAACGATCATAAGTCAAAATTTTAACAACAAATCATGAAAAATCATTTTTCACTAAAATCAACAATTTTCATGGTATATGTATGGTTTATACAAATCTAACAATATGCATACATATCCCAAAAATAAAAGAGTCTATTAAATGTTTGCATGAAGGCAAGAGACTCACGGGTATACATGTATATTTATTAGATTTGAATTAAGCATGCATATACATGAAGTAAATCACACAAAAAAATTGGCAAAAACATGTATAAAAGAGAATCATCAAAACTAGATTATACATATGCATAAAGTGGATACAAGTGAGCATGAAGTTCAAATTATTTAAGAGTCAATTGTAATTCACTATTTGTACATGTATAGATACAAGTTTGATATATTCTACATCTAAGCATGTAAATACCACATGAAGCACAAATCAAAACAAAATCATGAACATGCTATGAATGTATGAAATAAGTAAAAGCATGTATATAAATAAAATAGGAGTTTAGAGGTTGTTACCAACTCCAAAGCTCCAAATATGGTGGTTGTCCCACCAAGCTCCTTGATAGTGATGCAACCAAGTGTATGTCCATCATGTCCATTGCAACCACTACCAAGGTACCAACCTTCTCACGTTTTGTGAGATCCCACACCTACATCAAAATCAAAAGGTGGGGGTTTTGGTACCCATGTTTTCTTGGGTCCTTTGGGGTTAGCATTGTTGTAAGGAACCCAAAATCTATTATACTTAGCAAAATATAAATATGGTTTCTTATCAAAACAATATCTTGCTAGATGGCCTTTGCGGCCACAATATGTACAAATGTACACCTTAGCATGATGCTTATGAGTGTGATTGTGATCGTGATGTGCACCATAAGCATGAGCATGATGAGTATGTGCATGAGCATGGGGAACTTGTTTCTTTTGAAACAAAGATTCCAACTTAGAATGATTGAATGCACAAGAGTTCAAAGTTGAACTCAAATTATTCATATTGTTTTTCCTATTCTTAATCTCATTAGATGTGGCATGAAAAGCATGATGAGATGAAGAATCATTTTCTTTTTCTTTTGAAAAACATTATCCTTTTCTTTTTCAACAAATTTTCTTTTTAAAGATTTATTTTCTTCCAAAATACTTTCTTTTGTTTTTCAACCATAGCAATATTATCCTTCAAAATAGTGTTCCCTTCACAAAGATCATTCAATTTTGAAAATAAGGAAACATTCTCATTTTTCAAATCTTCTTTTTCTTTTTCTAAACATGCAAGTTTATTTTTCAAGGAATCATTTTCTACATGCATGCAATCAAATTTCTTTTTCAAAATATTGTTATCTTTTCTAAGCATGCAATGTTATCTCTAAAAGAGTCATGTTCTACATGCATGCAAGCAATTTCCTTTTTCAAATTTTTATTATTTCTTTTAAGCATGTCATATTTTTCAAGTATAAGATGACAAAAAGTAGTGAGCTCATCATATGACATGTCCTCATCATCGGATTCGGAATTTACCTCAAGGGGGTTATCCCCTTGGACCATGTAGCACTTGTTGGAGGTGTCGCTTCCAACATCCGAATCGCTCCCCGCATAGTATTGTTCATTTTCGCCAAGGGAGATGAGGGTGTTCCATACTACAAAAGCCATATCAATATTAGCAACCCTACATAAATAATCATCATTTAGGGTGCTCTTTAAAGCATGTAGGGCTTTTGTATTAGCCTCAAGATTCTTACCATCTATACAATAAGCATTATTAGTAGTGGCAAGATATACATTATAACCTAGGGCTTTGAGGAATAATGACATCTTAACTTTCCAAATGTGGATGTTAAGAATATCAAAGGTGGGTGGTGACATAAAGTCCATGGTGAGGTGTGTGTGTACAATAAAATTGTGATTAGCCCAAATGTAGGATCTTTAACTCTTAGGTTGTTAGACCCTTATCAAGAGCACTAGCTCTGATACCAATTGAAGTTGCTCTGATACCAATTGTAGGATCACCTAGAGGGGGGGTGAATAGGTGATGGCTAATCTAATGGTCACTTATGAACAAATAATGCGGAATTAAAACTAAGTTGACCAAATTAAAGCTTCTTATTAATTTAACACTTATGTATAACCAAGAGTGTTGCCGAATTCCCCTTGCGAGGCTCTGGACAAGCTCCTCTAGATTCCCCTTGAATGGTTGAGGTGCCGCGTTGGCTCTCTTGGTTGAATACTAGTGTTATCAAGCAATCCCAAGCAAGTATAGCAATTTAAGCACAAGGGTATATCAAGCATGTAAAGTAAAGACAATGAAAGTAATGCAAGATATAAAAGAGACAAAAGAGAGAGAGAGGGATAGAGTAAGCAATCGCAAACACAAAGGGTTTGTTTCGAGGTTCGAGCACACTTGCTCTACATCCCCGCCTTCGACACACGAAGGATTTCCACTATGTAAGATCCCACCGGATCTCTCCTCGGTGCCGTACACCTACAAACCCTCGGACTCCCAAGTCCCGTACACACGCAAGTCCACCGACTCGCCGAGGCCGTACCTCTACCACCAAGAGTTCACAACCGAACTCCAACCACCAACAACGAGCACACTTGCCCGTTTCCTCAAATACAAAGAAAAGATCTCTTTGATGATCACAACACTTGATCACCTAAAGAGCACTCTCACTACAACACACCTATAGGAATATCTAGCAATGGATAGCTCAAGTGTGGTGTGAGAAAAGCAAGGAAAGACTATGGTGAAAAACTCAAAGAATCACTTAACACTCTCTTGATAAAAACTCCCTTTAAGATGGGAAATATTTGCACTCAAATATGTGGAGAGAACTTCTGAAATCAGTTGGAAAAACTAGCTCAAAGGTCTCCAAAATCTTAACCTCAAAACAGATGACAAGATCCCAATTTATAGGCTGCAGAAAATAGAGCCGTTGGGAATCTGTCAGAGCTGGCGGTCGACCGCCGGTCGACCGGCCAACGGTCATTTTTCTGACCGTTGCAGCCACCGGTCGACTGGTGAGTCGACCGCTCTTCTGGAAAGAACTGTCGGTCGACCGATCCGGTCGACTGGCAATTTCCAGAGAGCAACAGGTTTGGGTCGGTCGAGTCCCGGTCGAGTCCCGGTCGACTGATACGCACATGCACAAAACTGTGCATGTCGGTCGAGTGCCGGTCGACTGCCGGTCGACCGGTCACTGAGAAATTCTGAAAAATCAGAACTTCCAGGACCTGGAAAATTTGGATTTGGTTTTGGGTCTTGGATAAAATGTTTTGGTCTTGAAAAATCATAGAGTATGAGCATGTGTCATACTACTAACAAGGTAAAATACTTGGTAAAAATTCTTTTGATAAAAACCTAATTTTCCATGAAATGTTTTTCCAAACCTTTATCAAATACAAAAACAAGATATTTGAGTCCATTTAAAAGCATAGTGTGTATGGATATGATCCACTCCACAATCAATATGAAATATCTATGTTTTTGAAATCTAGTATACAACTTGGTTTTGGTTAAAGAATATACATGATAGAAATACCAAAAACCAACAAATATTTTGTCTCAAAGAAAAATCTTTTTCTAAAATAAAAGTTCTTTTCTAAAAACAAAATCTTTTATGAAATCAATTAAATCAAGAGTTCTATCAAGAGTGTGTGTGTGTGATATAACTTGAGCAATCCACCAACTATCTATCCTTTACATTTTTACTACAACAAACAAAAAAACAAATTCTATACCTAGACCCAAGTCTTCAACTTCTTGAAGTCTTCCCTTGAAGGCTTCTCATCTTCTTGACTTGGTCCAAGCTTGATCCAAAAACTTCCTTGGATCACCACATGCAAGCTCCAAATCTTGTTCTTTTATCCTTTGTTGAGCTATGCACCTACTAAGATCTTGATCATGAATCTGTCACTAATTAAACACAAGATCATTAGTAACTATAACTACATGAGTTGATCATCATCAAAACTAGGGTGAGGGGCCTTTGGGCCAACATGATCTTCAGTGGAGGGCTCCGCTTCAATCCAAGCTTCAGAACCTGAACATGCAAGTCCAGGGGAGTCAGAAACTCCCTAACAAATAGATAGGTGAATGCCAAGTGTCGTGTAGAGATAGGTATATATGTGTTGATATGATCAAAACAATATTAAGCATCAAGAACTGTGTCGAGAGTACATGTACAGTAAGCAAGAAATGGAGGCATAAAATGAAAGTGATAAGGCCTGAATAAATCTATTGCTACCATTTTCAATATTTATACTTATTACTCGTTCTACCCATATGTCTAGGTATGTGTAATAGCGTCCCAGCACACATACATCAACATATGAGTAAATCGAGGCTGTTATTGAAAACCAACGGGGGTATCAACGAACAATGATTACAGTGGGTCCCGTGCATACCCGGGACCACGGCCCAGGATTGTTCCGTTGCTGGAGGACGGAACCTGCCGCAAGGCGTACAGTAGGGTCTTATAGGATGCCCTTATTAAGATGGTACCAGGAAGAAGGGAGCCAGCGCTCCCCTCAGTCGCCTGGAGGCCCTCAGGTCAAACCGGAAATGTAGTTGCACAACATACCTAAAACCACTGTAAACACGAACATATATTGATAGCCGCAAGTTTCCCCCGACCCGATTCAAGTGGTTTCTTTTTATGATTTATTATGTGATTATCAATTCACGGGAAAGCAAGTGCATGCCAAGATCAGGAGTTCAAGAGTACATTAGTATTATAATTTCAAGTCACATGATTCCCGCGCATATGATAATCGTAAGCCAAGTATCAATACGCCACAACGAGGGGAGCATCAAGTAGTAGCATGATACATGCAAGTGTGTCCAGAAATAATATAATATTAGTTAGCATGACTTAGCAGGAAAATCCGAAGGAAAGCGAGAACACTCGCCTAAAACTTCAAGAAAACACCGGGAAATACCAAGCTCCGGAGTCTAAGTAACCAACGCGTTCAATAACCAATATTTATAAAAAAAAGAGGAGGAGAAGGATGAATCAGAAAAAGTGAGAATGAGGACGCAGGGGTGGCAGATGCAGGGATTGCGCCGCGTTGATGTTACAAACGTGGGGTCTGAGACCCGCGTTTTATGACACAGGAAGAACGCAGACGCGAGTACGTGCTCCGCGTCGCGTTATAATATGAACGCGAAGATCGCGTTAAAGATGTGCTTGGACGCGGGAGTAAGTTCCGCGTCTAGTACTAAAATAGGAGAAAAAGGGAGAGACAGAGAAATGAGAGAGACGCAAGAATGAGGGAGTATGTGACGCAGGGAAAGAAAAGAGAAGGAGAAAAAGAAAGAAAGAAAGAAAGAATGAAAGAAGGATTGAAATAAAAGAGAAGGAAGGAAAGAAAAGAAGGGAAAGGGGAGGTTGGTCGGCTGGACCTCGCCGGCGGCGGCCGGAGTTGGCCGGAGTTAGCCGGAAAAGATGGCTAAAGCTCCAAGTCTAAGAAATCTAGAGGGTGCAAGTGTAGTTCAAAAGGGAGAAATGGAGTTTTGCAAACGATGTTTCGGAGGACGAACCTATAGCTCGTTGGAAAGAGTATGATGAGGAGAAGAAGATGGTATGGTTGGTGGTCGTTAAGGTGGTGTAGGTGGTGGTGGAAATGGTGGTGAAGTTAGTGGAGAGGATGGGTTGTTTTGGTTGGAAATGGAGGAAGAAGATGGTGATGAAGATGGTGTAGTGGTTGTTGTTGTTGTTGGAATGGTGGAGTAGATTGTGGAAAGAAGGGAGGAGGAGTTGGTGGTGAAGGAGGTGAATTGGGTGGCCAAAAACACAGCCAAGGGAGGTTGTTTTTGCTGCCGTTTGCTGCTGTTCTTGGCCTGCTGTTGGCTGGAAATGGAGATGAAAGAAGGGAGATATGAAAGAGAGAGAAAAGGAGAGTGGGTATATATAAAGGTAAAGTTCAAGATTATTACAAGTTGCCACTCCCACAATTGAGACTTGCGTCTCTTGTAAAAAGACCCGCGTCCAATGAAATGAAAATCAAATCCGCGTCTGGCAATTGCCCAGACGCGGGAACAAAACTCGCGTCTAGGGAAAAATGCAAAAGTTGCGTTTAATGAAAAAGACAAAAAGGCATTGTGATTTGATCTGGGTTGATTTCTTTTGAATGACACAACATTAAATGCGGGATGGAGAGAGTCTCCGCATTAAATGTTGAACCCAAATTTGTTGGATCCCGCGTCAGGCAAGGAGAGAGAAAAAGTAAAATATCCGGATAGAATTCCGGTATTTGGGAAAATACTGGAAACTCAGGAAAAGCCCGAAAATGAAGTACCTTGAAAAGCTTCCCAAAAATTTTCAAAAATAATAAATATTATTTAATAATTTTTGGTGAAAGCGGTTTTTAGAAATTCAATTTCATTTTCAAGATAAAAATCATGAAGTCAACCATTGATACCGGTCTACACCGGGTTGGCCGGATTTTGATAAAATCTGAAAAATCTTAGAAAATACCTGAAAGAAGAAAAATATAATTTAAGAAGAAATATGAAAATAAAATCTAGAAATTTGATTCCCATTGTAAACTAAAATTCCTGGAATCAACCAGTGATACTGGCTGACACCAAATCCAAGGGAATTTTGATAAATTTTAAAAATTCTCAAAAATTTCATTTAGATAGAAAACATTATTTTAAGAAATAATGTGAAAGCCATTTTTAGATTTTCAACTCCATTTGTGAATTAAAAATCCGAAAGTCGGTCAGCGACACTGGTCGACACCGGTTTTGAAGATTTACAATTTAATTCCGAAAAATCCAGAAAATCATGAAAAATCTAGAATATTAAAAAAGAATATTTGAAACTGAAATCGGTCAAATCTGAATACCAAAAAGGTCAAATCATGCAGTACTGCTATATGAGTAAGAATTTAAATAACAGAAAATAATAAAAAAAAATACGCTCCAAAAATCAGGACGCATAGCTGGGTACGTATTCTGAGGATGGGGTGTTACAATAAAAATGCATATGACTTAGGATAACAAAAGAGACTATATAAAAATTCAATTTTAATCCTTACCAAAAATGATAACGAATTATTGTATAGAGACTAAGTTTAAGAATGAATAAAAATGATAATCTAAAAACTTATAGATTGCTTAGTTTCTTCAAACATATTTTAAATATTTCTCTCCCTTTTTAAAATAAAATTAAAAAAATTAAATTGATCACTAACATTTTTTCTTTTATGGATTTTGTGGTTGTAATCCACTAAAAACCCTCACGAGACAACACCCGTCCTCTAGGGGTAACTTAGAGATTTAATGGCATGTTGCACGTGTTAAGTGCAACCGTGATTCCTACGAAAGTGAGTTAGGGTAGGTTAGTTTTTATTTTCTTTTCCTTTTTCTTTTTATTTTTACTCGAGGACGAGCAAAATATAAGTGTAGGGTGTGATAGGTACTCAAAAGTATATATTTATCATCATATTTTCCTACTTATTCTTTTATAAAGCACTGCTACGTAATGTTTTACTGTTTAATGGTGTGCAGGCTTTGAGTAATTAAAGAATAAACAATTAAAGCCCAAAAGCCCAAAAAACCCACAAGCCTACATGCATGATTTATTTTAGTAATTTAGAAGCTTCTATCTTATCTAACCTAATCTAAACTTGGATTTTAAATTTTTAATTTAAAATTTAGGGGAGGAGGAGGGAGGATAAAGTAGGACTCCTAATTGCTATTCAAATCAAGGGGAAGGATGAGAAGGATAGAATAAGATGGATCCTTAACCTAAAACAGAGATGGACTTCAACTTGAAACTGGTTGCCTGCACTACAAGATAAAGATAAAGGGAAGAAAGGCTTGAAGATAAAGATAAAGGGACCAAATCCTTTTAAAATTCGGATTTTTGATAACATGCTTCCCAAATTATTCTGAATTCTCAAGATCGAGGGTCAGATGTAGAATCCAGGAGGAGGCGGCCAGATGGACGGACCAGAGGAGGCAACGCGATAAAGCGCGTGGCCATTGGCCACCAAACAGCCGCAGAAATGCGGTTATAGCCGCATTTCTGCGGCTATTTGGATAGAGCTTGCAACACGTTTTCGTGGGAGAGTTGTACTGGGACTCTACGTTTTAAATCTCCTCTAAATACCCCTGCAGTGCAACAGAAGGGCAGAACTCAGAAGCTCAAGTCTAGAGTTTTCTTTAGATCCTCTTTTCTTTCTACATTTTCTTGTATTATTTCATTTTTTTATTTATTTGGAGAAGAAGATTGTTGAAGATGCAGAGTGCTTTGTAATTGGTCAGTGACATCCAATAAAATAAGGTTCTTCATTCTTGTTACCCTTCTTGCTTTTAAATTTAATTTAGTTTTTTTTCTTTGCTTTAACTTATTTACCGTTCTTCTTTTTGTTTAATTCAACTTTTCTTATTCATAAAAATTGAAAATAAAAATAAAAATATGAGTAATTAATTAAACTTATAGTCTAATCTCTCAATCAACCTAAGTTTAGCTTAAAAGAAGGACTGATTGACATTTATGCTTGTTAGAAACCCTAGGATTAAATTGGTGTTCTTGAAGATGAATCAATAATTAAGTTTAACTAATTTGGGTTGCACCTTTTTAATGGTTATTCATGGTTCATATTTAAATACTTTGATAGCATAATTTTAAGTGGACTTTTCTTATGCTATGCTTTGAAATTAGGATGAACTATAATTTAATTTTTATTAGTGCACACTAATTAGGGTTTACAATATTTTATTCATCTTACTTGATTCTCAATCAATACCCTAGGGTAGATAATTCTTCATTCAATATGATGTTCATTCTTTTAGATTAATACTTTAGTTGTGGTAGATGATTGGTAGACTATAATTCTTTTCGCTTGATTAAATCTAATTCTCACAATCAATCTCTCTTTTTTCAAGCTAATTATTAGAGAAAATCATTCTGAAAAGCTTCCATCGCATCTTTCCCTGTGGATCGATACGTTTAGCCCTTACTACACAGTTACATTGAGACAAGACTAAGACCTTCTAACTTTAACTCTTTCTTTATTATTTTCCTGTCTCAATCAGGTTACAACGCTCTCACCCGGTACTACCTTACAATCCATACAACAACCTCTATCTACTTTTCTAGTTAAAAAGAAATCTATTTGGCTTGCAGTTAACCACTTCTAAAAGGGATCAAGTAGGACTCTATCTTTCTAAACCAAGTATTCGCTAAGATCAAATCATATGACAAAGCAAAATGTAGAATCGAGTTACCTGATTCATTTCTTTCCCAAAATCAAATCCTCCATGTACACTATCAAACCCATAACGACTAGTTCCTACATGCCCATTGAGGTCACCGCCTATGAAAAGCTTTTTTCTACTGGGTATCCTTGTACAATCTCATCTAAATCCTCCAAAATTGACACTTGACTCATCATGTCCTACTTGTGGTGCATAGACACTAATAATATTAAAATTCTCCCTACCTAAAATAAGTTTAACTAGTAAAATCCTATCACCCTTTCTCCTAACCTCCACTACATCCTCAAGCAATTGTTTATCTATGATCACACCCACCTCATTACGATTTCTATCTCTACCAGTATATCAAAGTTTATAACCCAAGGCTCTATAATTCTAACCTTTTCACCTACCCACTTAGTTTCCTACACACATAAAATACTAACATTCCGTCTAAGCATAGCATCAACTAACTCTGCTAATCTAACTGTAAGAGCACCTATGTTCCATGATGCTAACCTAATCCTATATTCATGAGCTACTTTTTTTACCCTCACCCGCTCATAAAAGTGCGAGAACCTTTTCTCATTTGACACCACATCTGGGCGCCGATGTGACGCGTCATTTCTGGACAACGACCTAGCAACCCTTGCCCACTTTTCACTACACCCAGGCTCCAGTGCAGCGCGTTGCTCAGTAGGGGATGCCCCAACGAAATTTAGTTCTTAGTTCATGTTCATAGTATGTGACAAAGTTTTACGTTGGCTGTCACAGGCCTACAACAACCCTCCTCCTTTATCCTGCCTTGGGACAGACAGTGAACGAGGCACTGGCGGAGTTCGGAATATGACCTTTCTAAGATCAACAAAATAGCTCCCAAAGTGTAATCATTTAACCAAAAATAGACTTTTAGCTCAGAAATTTGTGGTTAGGAAAGCTTGTAATTAGTGAAATATGGGAATCAAAACAAGAGAGGTTTGAAAAGGATTTGAATTAAAGAACACTTCTCTTTTTGAAATTTTTCTCTTTGAAAATTGAACCTAAAAGAATTAAAGGTATTATCTCTCAGTTTTTGAGTTTTTCTTTGTTATGACTAATGGTCAATAAGGTTACTATTTATAGGTATTCAAAAATACAGAGAAAAACCCATATAGACATTTTTTATTAGCCGCTAAACATTTTTCTAATAATATAGCCGTTATACGTAAAAGCTGTCAAAAACAAACTGGTCGGTCGACTGCCTGGTCGACCGCCAATGGTCATATTTTAGATCGTTAGGAATCGTCGGTCGACTGGCTGGTTGACCGATCATAACCGAGAGCAAAAGTCTAACAGTCAGTCGACCGCCCGATCGACTGACATGCACAATGTTTTCTTGTGCACTTCGGTCAGCCGCCCAGTCGACTGACTCAAGGCAAGAAGTCTGATTTGAAAAACTTGAAATTCTATTTTATATTTGTGATATATTTTCATCAAAAAGAATATACAATATATTTCATGGTATATTGTTAAGTCTAAAACTTTGAGATTAAAGATCACACAAAATTTAAGATGTAGGACCAATGTTTAGTAGAAAAATAAATCTCTTTAAAAACAAAAATATTTTCAAAACAAAAATCATTTTGAAATCTTTTGAAACCATTCAACAACTTATGAAGTAAAAATCCAAATGATAACTTTTGTGTGTGTGTGTGTGTGTCAATCTCATGAGCTAACCTATTTATTAATTCTTAGTTTTAACAAACTAAATTCTTACAAAAGAAAAGAAAGAAAAATTATTTTCTTCGCATATAAGAGTCCCTTGAGCTTGTCTCTTTAGAATGATTTACAAGACTCAATTTTGATAGCTTAACTCTAGGATCATCATCTTGAGGGCTTCATAAATTTGTGAGTCTTTATGGAGACCGAACCTTATCATGAAATCAATCTTTTACTTGAAATTTGTATAAACAGAAATGTTAGATTGAATAACTTCAGGGGATTTATCATCATCAAAACTAAGGCAAAAGACGTTTGGGCCAACAAATATAAATTTAAATTCCCACACAAGTTGACATTATTCTATGAATAATCAAATAGAATAATGCTGAGTCTAATCTATAGAAAATCAAGTAAATCAATAAGAATGAAAGGAAGGCAAAAATAATGCCCAAACCGGGTGATCACGTAGAGATAAACTCCGTCTCCTCACAATACATATGATCTCTCTCAAACACCTGATCAACAGAGTGAAATCCCTAAATATGAATATGAAAATTCTGTGAAGTCAGAATGCGACCTAATAAGTGGTAAAATGAAGGAAGGTACACGTGCATATTATGTATATACGTACTACAACACTATTATGAAAATACTAGACAAATAATATAATAAATAATATTGTAAATAGAATATAACTAAATAATATCATGAATAAAAATGTAAATAGAATATATCTCATCACTGTAAAAGAAACAACTAATACTGAAAGATGTATTGCCTAATATATGTCTCTAATCTTATTGATTATTATTAACCTAATTAATGTTGTACTTAGTTACGTTTTATACTACAACTATTTTTCATTATGTCAAATAATGTTATCATTTGTGTAACTGCCTGGTAATGAGTGCATGTATTTTAGAAAAATACCGTGCATGCCGGGTACCATGGTCTAATATTTCTGACGCTGAACCAGGACAGGCTGCAAAGCCCTGACAACTGATAACTGAATAACTGACAACTAACAACTGAAAACTAGGTAGCCAGTTCTCCCTTGGAACCCAACTTTGGTTAACCTTCCTAAGTCTTTTCAAAATATACGACATGCATTATCAGATAATTACCCCCTTTTTCTTGGTTATAATGTCTTTTATGAACATGTTAATAATATAAATTATTATTAAAATATAACAGTTACTGAATATCTCTAACTACTGCTGATGTCATTAATAACTGATAATCGATAACTGTCATAAAACTCTGAAGTTATAAAGTCACTAATATCGATGATGTCACTATCACAATGTCTTTATATTTATAGCTGAATTACTGAAATAAATAAGAACCAATTATGAAGTGAAGTCTACTAAATATTCTCATGATCAAAATAAATCAAAGGAGATCAAGATTATTCTCAAACAATATGGAACATAGAATGTCTCTACTCTAGTACTCAACATCAGCAAGGATCATCAAAATTGTGACAAATCAAATCGGTGGGTAATTCATCTTAAGCTGTCAAGTACCATCAAAAAACTATAAAATTGCTCTAAATACCATCAAGAACTGTCTCAAAACCTTTTCTATACAAAAATGTTATCTAGAAATAATCTAGTGATTATGCATTAACCCTTACATAATTACAATGCAACATCCAAGTAAGCATGATGTCCAGAATTTTTTAGATATGAGACACTTGATCCTAATCCCTAGCTCTAGAACCATCAAGAACTTGAAATTGACAGTAGTAAGACTATCAAGATTCCCAAAAAGAACTGTAAACACCATCAAGAGCTAAAATTAACACTAAGTTGCATCAAGAACTACCAAATGACCCTAAATACCATCAAGTTTACAAAGAATAGTTATCTGGCAAGCATCTAGCTCTCATCAACTCATCAATCTTTAGATAATTATCATGCAAGTTTCAAACTATCATAGACTATCAAACTATCCAAATCCTAATTCTAGTGCTAAATTTATCAAGAACTCAAAATTCACAACAATGATAAATGAAATAGGGAGCTGAAGTCACTCATGATAATTGAGATTTTTATGTGTATTTTATTATTATTTTTATGCCTATTTTGCCACATTTAATTCTGCATGGATTGTTTTGTTTATGATTTTGTAGATATAAATTTAAGAGCAATTTTCAAGAAAAAACCCAAAAAGTAATGAAGAGAAGAAATACTGCAAGAAAATCATTGATATAGAGCCTCAGCGATGAACCTAGAGCATAAGCTGGATCTACACATATAGATAAAGTAGCCACCAAATTTTCAAGTCCATTGGCTGAAGTCAGACGGCTGATTGGCCATCCAAATGGTTAATTAGCCGTTGACTGATCAAATCTAATGACGCGCTTTTGCCAGCTATTTACCTACTCTAAATCAGAACTGTATTAATTTTCACAGTGGATTTTCTGAGAAAATACGGCTACTAGCCGTCCGTTTAAGTCGGTGCTGACGAAATTTGTTAATTTTCTGACAAGATTAAAATTGTATTTTAGAAATCAAAATCAGTAGATTTGGGACTCTGAGGTCAATTTAAAGAGATGCACTATATTGTAAAAGGGGAGTAGTAATTAATTCAATAATCTCTCTCTCATTTGTAAATAATTCTTCTATCATGACTTTTTGGAGAATTATAGGCAGAACATAGAAGAAGAAGAAGATTAGTAAGGAGGCATCATCTCTGACAAATTTGTTGTTTCTTTTTTTTTTTCTCTTTTTCCTTATGAAGTTTATATTAATTTTCATGTTTAATATTTTTCTAATATGAACTAAATTCTACAAAGCTTTGGCGTTGATGTAGGCAACTTTAGGAAGAATTAATCTTGTTGCTTTGTGCTTGAGTTTAAATTTTTTTTATTTTTTATGTTATGTTTTTTTTCCGTTTTAATTTCTATTAATTAACTATATTAACTATATTATCGGTTAGTTTGAGACCGATAGGAGATAACCTAACAATGTTTCAAAGGATTAGAAATCACAACCTTATATGTTGAGACTGATAGAAGAAACATAGGTTGTACAATCATAATAGAAAGAACCACCGAACTTAACGCTTCCTTAACTAGTCAATTCATTAGATCGATAGACTGTGAACTCTAGACTAAATGATAAAATTGATGTTGCTCGATAGAGAAAACTAATTAAAATAGGGACTTTCAATTGTTAATATAAACACAAAACACAAGTATTATATTCGACTTTAATTGCTGAAATCAATGATCTTGTTGAAGAAGTTCAGATGCTCCAACACTAATTTCCTTTGCTTCATGCATAACTGATATAGTTGTTTTTTCAAGTATAACTTGATGGAAAGACTCTTTGTCATATACAATGTTTCTAACATTGGCCACAAACTCGTAGCCATTTCTTCATCCATCATTTTGTACATGACGTTGCGTGCGAGATATAATTGGATCATGCTTGCCACTTTCAGATCCCCTCCCAATCCTCATCTGATGTACATGCAGGTTTTGTTGACTTTTCCTGCAAGATCTTGTGAAAATCCTGTTGCACCAATAACGCATTCACCCTCTTTTTCTATAAACCGAAGTTTTTTTACTATTGAATTTTTCGATCTTGAACTTGCTCGCAGAAATTTCAATATTTGACACATCACCTTACACAACTTTAAGTTCTGATACCAATTGTTACGAAATTGATATGCTATGATACCAATTGTTGTGATATGACAGCTATGATACCAATTGTTGAGATCAACAATTGGGTTACGACACCAATTGTTGTGCATGCTCAAAATTGTGATTGGCATTGCTGAACCATGACAATAGGTAATACTTGCAAAAGAAAATATTGTAGTTCATACTAGAAATACAAAGATAAAATAGTAGAAAAAATATGAGGATTTAACGTTGTTCGACCTAAACTTGGCCTATGTCCACGATGTTTGGTCGAAAAAATGCGAAGTAAAATTTTATTAATTGCAAAAAAAATTACAACGGATATAATCTAGTTACAAAAGTATTTGAATGGCGATAGAGAGTGAATATTGTTCTTCATTGACCGGCCGAACGACAAGCTTCTCTTGGACCGTTATGAGGATGCAAAATAACTCCACTTGGACACAGCAAGTGTTGAAGTTCTTTTTGAAGAAGAATTCTCTCTTACTCTCTCTCTCTCTCTCTCTCTCTCTCTCTTTGAATGCTCAAAGTTTCTAAACTTCGTAACTGTTTTGATCTTTCTAAATAAAAGAAAAAACCCTCCCCGTTCAATAGATTTCATGGCTATTTATAAGTGTATTCAGAGGTTAAATTGTCCCCTAGAATCTCTCTATAATGGGGATTAACTCCCCATATTACATGAGTATTAATTAACCAATAATGGACCAGTTACAATAGAAATGCGACCTTCGTGCGTTCTATTCTAATGTTAAAACACGGAGCTCGCAAGCGAGCATTTGAATTAAGACGCAGGTGTAGCTGAGCTCCACGTTTAAGTTGAGACACGGGGTTGGCTGGGCTCCGCGTTTGAACTGGAATGCGAGCTTGGCTGAGCTCCACGTTTGAACTGGAATGCGAGCTTAGCTGAGCTCCACATTTGAACTAGGATGTGAGCTTGGTTGAGCTCTGTGTTTAAGTTAAAATGCAGATTTGGCTGACCTCCGCATTTGAGTTGAGACGCTGGACAGGCTGAGGCCAGCATTTATAATTGGGTGCGAGGTTCGTGTTTGTTTGTATTGAAATGCGACCTTCGTGTTGGAGTGAAGTCTGCATATGAAGACTTGTCTTTAGTGACTTTTTAGACAGTTTACAGAACCCCCTACAAAGTTTTCGAAACTCCGCTATTGACTGAGAAGGATTTCGAAATACTTTGGACTTTATGTTGATTTGGACTCCCATAATTAGACTGACAATCTTTTAAGATGTCCTAAGCTTGAACTTGTCTAGATTCTGGTCTTCGTGAGTGTATTGTAAAACTGCTTGAAGCCTCTAGAAACAATCATTGTGAGTATCTAGATATACAGTTTAGAACTTATCTAAGCTCTGATTTGTTTGTTGGTGTAATGTTGAACTGATAGAATTGTCAATGATTTTGCCAGTGTACTATTGAACTGATTGCAGAAGCAGAGACATAGTCCTTCTATTGAATGAAAGAATGTGACTCTCATTTGGTGTAGATGTGACCTTCTTCTAATGTTGAAGATGCCAATGTCATTTGATGTAAAAATGTGACTCTCACTTGATTGTACTTAAGACGTGGCTCTGGCTCTTGTGTTTGAAACGTGAAAGTCGAGTTCAAAGTTTTATAGACGCGGATGTCTGTAGGCTGTCTAAAAAATCTTTAAGAGATAAGTCCTCAAGACGCGGGCCTCAATCCAACACAAAGGTCGTGTTTTAACTAAAACGCAAATCTCGCGTCCATGGGCAAACGCGGACTTCAAAACACAGGTCTGAGCAACTCTACATGTCACCTCAAATGCAGGTCCGAGTAACTCCGCGTCTCACGCGGGTTCGAGTAACTTCGTGTCTCACACAGGTCTGAGCAACTCCGCATCTCACACGAGTCTGAGCAACTTCGTGTCTCGCGTCTTACGAGGTCCGAGCAACTCTACATTCTGACTGAGACGCGGACTTTGAGTGTCGTGTCAACACAACAACGCGAGGTCCGCGTTCACTGCGGGACCCGCGTTCTCTTATAACTGACTCCCATTAATGGGTCAATTAACTCCCTATATAATGTGAGAGTTAATCCTCATTATGGAGAAATTTTAGGGGACAATTATACTCCTATGACTCCCTATAAATAGCCTCAAGAGCTATAAAAGAGAAAAAAAGGAGGGGTTTTTTCTGGGACATTGAGCTGAGAATTCTCAAGCTATAAGCTTTTTTCTTTTTCAAAGTTTCAAAGAGGGAGAAAAAGAGAAATCAGTACAGTCTAAACAATTAGTGTGTTAAAAACAGAGCTCTCCTTTCTGATTATTTTTTGAGAGCATCCCAAAGAGACGCTTGTCATTCAGCCAGTCAACGGAGAACAAGAATTACTCTCCATTGCTACATCAAGAAACCAACCTTAAACAAATGGAAAATCTAGATATTTTTTCCTTTTTTATAATCAAAATTATTCCACTGTAATCTTTATCCACTCAAAGAAATTTTATTTCGCTTTATTTTCTGACGAAACAAAAGATGGTGACTACACTGGGGATCTCATTCTCTACTGATAAGAACGCTGTGACGCAAGCTGATGTCCAGCTCCTCGGAGGATAGTGGAATCCCTTGTCATGTGAATTTGAACAAGGAAGGTTCAAGAAATTTCTTTCCTAAGGCTCCTGCTAGCTCTAAAATAATGCGACAGTACTGCAAAATATCTTCAGAGACTCACTCTCAAATCTCTTAGGAGATTTCTCTGAAAGTGGCCCGTACTTCTGCGTACAGTGTAAGCAGCGCTATTTCTAACGAGATTTTGAAAACCTCTTGTGTAGTGATTGAGGTTTTACCTACACACAAGAATACAGAATTTCAGATCTAAGAATAGGATGTGCAAGGTATTCAATTCTACCGCTATAGCAAGTGGCTATGCGGGTCGTGATCCACAGGGAGGGACTAGCGATGGAAGCTTTTTTAGCAAGTTCTCTTTTTAGGTTACAAAGTGTTTGAATTAGGAAGAAGATGGTAGATTAAGAAGATGGAAAATAGATTATATGCAAGAATTTGAATTGGGTGTTGTTGGTGTTGGTGATCTAAACTAAAGAAATAAAAGAAAAGAAAAATAACCTAAAAATTACTTACCTCTTCAGTGCTCATATACCTTAGATTCATTGCGATGACTTACCTTGTCTTTGAAGGCAATCAAGCATGGCGTATAGGATCTTCCCTATTCACGATCTACACTACGAATAAAAAGGGCGAGCTAAACTAACAAAGAATGGTTATTCATCACCATAGGCCATCAAGAGCACTTGCAATGGCGAAGCAGTCTCGAGGCTATTGAGTTCACTTGAATTACAAACACATCAGAGGAAAATAAATGAAAATAAGAGTAAAGAAGAAACAGAAACTTCGATTTGATTCTTATAACAATGGAAGAAAAGAGTTACTTACACCGATGTCACCTCAGTACAAGCTTGATCTCCTTCCTCCATGAAACTCGTCTCTCCTCTCAGTTACATAAAGTAAAAGTAAAAAAAAAAATTACATAAAAGAAAACTAAAAAAAACCTAAGTTACAAACTACAAATTAGAGAGAAAATCTAAAGAAAAACCCTAAGCTCGTTTCTGGATGCCCTTCCTCTGTTGCTATGTAGGGGTATTTATAGGAGAAAACCAGATGATAAGAAGCCTATGAAGATAAGAGGAGAAAAATATCTCTGAATTTGAATTCTTCTTTTATCTCCAAACTTGTTTTGACTTATCCATAGAAGTTCAAATCTGTCTTGCAACTTGTTATCATGTTGATCACCGAATATGGCTTATCTGCTGACTGAATTGGAAAGTTTGATCAACATAAGCGTTGTAGTCCTTCAAGTCATCTTTCTGGAGCATCTTGAATCATAGGATTTGAATATCTGGAGCAAACGTTATGATCTGAATACTAAAACGTGTACAGTCTGAATCCGAATTTTTCACTCCTTTATCTTCATCTTGTGGTGCAAGCAAGATTGTTCAAATAGAAGTCCATCTTATCCTTTTCCTCGTATTTTTAGCAAATAGGAGTTCTATTTTTTCCTCCTTTTTCCTCCCTTAGATTTTAAATAAAGAGTTTAAAATCCAAGTTTAGATTAGGTTAGATAATATAGAAACTTCTAAATTACTACAACTTTTGCACATGGGCTTGCACATGGGCCTTTTGGGCTTCTGGGCTTCATTCAGGCTTTATTTCTTTATTTTTAAGTACTCAAGGCCTGACACATTAAATAACAAAACTTTAGTAATAGTGCATAATTAAAAGAATAAATAGGGAAACATGATAGCAATTGTAGTGATAAATATGTATTTTTTACTACCTATCATGTAGCCTACTCAGTTTGCGTCAACATCTCCCAAGAGATCCGCAGGGTTTATTCATCGGCGCATAATCAAAGTGATGATGAAGATCAATTTCACCATCCCTCTCCTCTTCAAACTCTGCAATTTCAGGTTTCCAAGAGTTTCCAACAACCCTTATGACTCAATTAGAATGCTGAACATTGACGAAAGCGTCGTGCTCGTCGACAACAGATCAAAAATTCTGCAGACGTAATCTATTCTGTAGATTTAGAAACGCAAGGTTCATACCCACATTTTTTTCAAACAATGCGAGGAACGCGTTTCTGTTTCAGACCGCGACCATTTGGTAAGATACGGCGAGTGTTTTGCTCCCCTATCTTCTCACACCCTCACCTCTCCATTTCACCTATAAATACTACTTTGTTCAGAAGAAAAAAGGAGCGATTAGGCAGACGAGGATTCTTAAGCTAGTTTTCATTCTAGGTTAGTGTAGGTTTTTATTTTTCATTTCATGTAACTTTTATTTCTTTGTAAGCATAGTTAGACTGAGATTCATGTAAGTAAGAGAGAGAGATTTATGTTGATAGTGACACTGATGTAACCTCCTCCTTTCTTTCATCGTTTCTACAAGCAATAAAAAGGTAACTTGTTTATCTTTTTCTTTATTTTTATATTCTTCTTCTCTTTTCTACTTTTTTCTCTTTTGATTTTTGATGAGTATCCACGCGATCTAGTAGGACCGATATAGCCTTATTGTATGTTTGCCACCGATATTTCATGATGATGATCTCCTCCTCAAGATTATGTATCATTTTATTCTTATTCGTCTTGATGATGTAATGTGAATGGAGACTGAGCTCAAACTTATGGATTATGCATTGATCGCCTCCAAAGTAAGGTAAATATGCCAACAATCCAAGGTAAGTTATCAACCGGTAGGTAAGTTTTTTTAGTTTTTCTTTCTTTTAATCCTTTAGTTTATATCACTACCATCTCCCAACTCTTTTATTTACTCTTTTTAATTTTTTTATATAAAATCATTTCTTATTTTTTCCACCTTCACTATTTACACTTTCTTCATAAAGTAACATAATTTATTTTTCTTTTCTTTAAAGAACAAGAGAAGAACTTTAATCATTTTTTGTGAACTTAAGAGAACTCACAAAAGCTTTCATCGATAGTTTCTCCTTATGGATTACGACCTGCATAGACACTTGCTATAGAGGTAGTATTGAGTACCTTGCACTTTCTATCTTAAGTTTTGAAATTCTGTATTTTTTGTGTAGGTTTGAACTCAATCAGAGAGCTTGTCACCTTCTGAGAAAGAAAACTTAATATATCTTATACAAGAGTATAAAGATGTCTTCACTTGGAATTATGAAGACATACCTGGGCTCGATTCCCAGATTGCTATGCATCGCCTCAACATCAATCTAGATGCTAAGCCAGTTAAGCAACAGCAACGACAATTCAATCCTGAGATTATGGAAGCAATTGATCTGAAGTCAAGAAGCTCATATACTCTGGTTTTGTCAGGGAAGATCAACATCCTGATTGGGTGACCAACATAATTCCCGTCCCTAAAAAGAATAGAAAGATCCAGATTTGCATTGATTATCACAATCTAAATACCGCTTATCCTAAAGACGAATTCCCTCTCCTGATCACGGATAATATGATTGACAATACATGCGATTTGAGAGGATGTCTTTCATGGATGGCTTCTCAAGGTATAATCAAATTAAGATGTATCCTGAAGATGAAAAGTACACATCTTTTAGAACGCCTTCGGGAATATACTACTACAGAGTAATTCCCTTTGGTTTGAAGAACGCTGGTGCAACCTATCAACGCACGCCATGAATGTGATCTTCTATAAGCATATACGCAAGACTGTAGAATGTTATGTCGATGATATTGTTATGAAAACCCACAACAAAGGCAATCACTTCGCAGATCTGCTAAAAGTGTTTGACATCATGCGGGCTCACCAGTTAAAGATAAACCAACCAAGTCCTTCCTGGGATAGCCAGTGGCAAATTTCTTAGATTTGTTGTTACATCTAAAGAAATTCACCTTGATCAGAGAAAGTCCGCACCATTCAAAAGATGCAACCTCTGAGAAATCTCAAAGAACTCAGAGACTTAGGGACGACTGGATTATATCTGAAGATTTATATTAAATCTTTCAGGATGCTACCAACCCTTCACCAAATGATGAAGAAGAGAGTCTCATTGATTTGGGATAGTGCTTGCCAACAAGCATTAGAAGAGATCAAGGAGTATCTCACACACCCTCCCGTTTTGGTAAACTCCAGTATCAAGAAAACCTTTTCTGTTATATGTTTGAGGTATGTATCATTCCTTGGGGAGCTTTGCTAGCTCAAAACAAAGATCAAAACTAGACCATGCAATCTACTATTTGAGTAAAACAATGATTGGGAGCATCGTTACACTGCTTGGCCTTTCTTTGCCATTTAAAAGATGCGACACTATCTTGTGGGGCAATGCATTCACGTCATTTTCAAAATTAATCCCTTGAGATACACATGACAAGACAATCTTTACTGAATTACAGATTAGTGAAATGGGCCATATTCAATACGAGATGCAATTCATACCACAAAACGCGATCAAAGGACAAGTTATGGCAGATTTCCTGACCGATCATCCAGTTTCAGGAAGTTTAAAACTTTATGACGATCTCCCAGATGAGATTGTAGAAGTTAACGTGATCCATGTCTCCTCAAAAGAACAAATGTGGCAACTATTTTTTGATGGAGCATCAAGAACAAGTCCTAAGGGAAATATCATTGCAAGTGTGGGTTATTACTCATTTCCCTACATAATTACGTGATCCTCGTGCATTTTCATTAACTGAGCCATAATGTTGGAACTTAGATTTTGATGATAATTTTGTGATGCAGATGCATTGGAGCTCTACTTCAAAAGCTAGTGCTGAATTCTAATTGCTCAAGATTATTCATAGATATTTACTATTTTGTGTATTTTTTAATAGATTGTTAAAAGCCTTGATCACATACACAAAATAGTTAGATAGTCGACTATACCCTTGTCTAGTCAACTAACATATCCTATAGTCGACTAACCCCCCTCTATAATCGACTAAGTCTCTCACAGAAAAATATTAATTCTCTGTTTGTTGACTGTAACCAACATTAGTCGACTTACTCTCTCTTCTAGTCAACTAAGTTTAATTTTCAAAGATTTGTTATCTGTGTCAGTCTTCATATAGTTGACTTTATATCTTAGCTAGTCAACTAACCCGTCAAAATTTCTTATACTAGTCGATTACTCCCATACCCTAGTCGACTAACATTAGTTTCTGACTGTTAATCAGTTATTAATTTTTTGGTGTTTTATCCAACGTTATGATTTTCAAATTTGAGTTGATAACTTCCTAACTGACCATAGATTTCACCTATAAATAGGGGTTGTTGGCCCAATAGCCCTCCACTCTAGTTTTGATGATGATCAACACTCATGTAGTTATGTTTACTAATATTCTTGTGTTTCTAAGTTTCAGATCATTAGCAAGATATTAGTTGGGAGATAGCTTCAACAAGGTGTTTGGAAGCTTATCATGGTGATTCCGGTGCCAAAGCTTAAAGATCATACCCTTTGCACTCGGTGGATCGCGTTTTGGGAGCAAGTCTACTTGAAGATGGAGTTCCTCAAGAGAAGACTTAGGTATCCTAGTTTAGTTTAGTGAGTTTTAGATCCATTTGTAAAGCTTAGTTTAGTTGATATGCTCAAGTGCACAAACACACACGTTTTATGTTTGATGTGTGATTTTATGAATAGTTGGATCAAAACAAGTTTTCATGATTTATATGTATAGTAGATGTTTTCTAGTTATACATACATGCTTAACTTATAGACAAACTTATTTTGACATTCCTATTCATGTTTTGGAAAAATCTAGGTTGATAAAAATACAAGTTTTATTTATGATAAAATTGGCAAGACACACAAAATGAATTGATATGATGATATATGTCTTGAAATTTTTATCACAAGTTTAGTTTTCAAGTAAAATGATAAAACATATTTTTGTGGATTTTTCAGAAGTGTTAAAGTTTTTTACAAATTTTCTATCTCAAAAAATCTGCCCAGAAAAACTGTATTTCAGGCAGACCGGTCGACCGGGACAGTCGACCGGCTGCTGTGTCCGGATATGCACAGGCTGTGCATATCCGTCGGTCGACCGGGTCACGGACCCAGTCGACCGATATAGAGAGTCTGCTCTCTGTATCTTTTCGGTCGACTGGGTCGGTCGACCGATAGAAGGAAACTGTGTTTCCTCCTTGTTGGTCGGTCGACTGGCAGTCGACCGAAGCCCCAACGGTCATATTTTCGACCGTTTGCCGGTCGACCGGGCCGGTCGACCGGTGGCTGTCAGAATTGCCACATCAGCCTAACGGCTAGATTTCTGGTTTGGCCTATATATACCCTATTCATTTGGGATTTGGCCAAGGTTTTTAAGAGAAAAATTTCTGGTTTTCAGCAGAGTTTTAAAAGAGTTTAAAAAGAGTTTTAGTGCTTTTAACTTCTCATCTTTATTGATTTGGTTTTTGGAAAAATCAAAGAAATTGGAATTTGGGATTTTTGTATTGGCATTCATTCTCTATCTTTTACAAGAAATTTCCCAAGTGTTTTTCTTGTTGCTTGTTTTCCAAAACACCTAGTTTCCACACTTGAGCTATCTTCTATCCTAAACTATTAGGATCTTTGTTTTTGTGAAAAGAAAGAAAAGAGAAAGAAAAGAGAGTTGTGTTTTGGAACCACTTGTTGTAAACACCCTTTTATTTGTGAATCCCTCTTCGGTAGAGGTGATCGGGTGATTGGTTTGTGAGCCTCTTAAGGAGAGGCATTTGTTGTGGTTGGCTACGGGCCGTATCCCTCTTCGGTAGAGGTGGATTGTGTGTTGTATTGCTCGGTGGCATTGTAAGTTGAGAGAGGAGTTAGGGGCTCCTATAGTGGATTAGAAATCCTACACGGTGGTGTAGGCGGGGAAGTAGAGCTAGGGCGCGAACCTCGAAACAAAATTTGTGTGTTTGCGATTGATCCAATTACTCTCAACTCTACTCTCTTATATTTGTGCAAGCATCATTCTTTCATTGCATCATATATTTTGCGTGGGATTGAGCATATTCATACTTGCTTGCATTTGCACTTGCATATTATTCATATTGTTATATATTGTATATGCTTGGATTGCTTGTGTGTGTGCAACACTTATACTCATCCAACAAGAGCTTCTATAGCAACCTCAACCATTCAAGGGGAATCAAGAGGTGCTTGTCCAGAGCCTCGCAAGGGGAATTCGGCAACACTTGTTGGATTGTACTAAGTGTTCTTGTAAGATTGTTTTAGCTTCCGCATTTAGCACACTTAGTTTTGCATTAAGTTCACTAGATTAGCACTTTCACCTATTCACCCCCCCCCTCTAGGGTATTTCAATTGGTATCAGAGCTAGTGCTCCTGATATTAGGCTTAACATCTAGGAGTGATCATTTGCTTGCTAATCTACATTTGCATTTGTTCATTTGCACACATATATTTTACCATGGACTTCATGACCCCACCTATGTATGATGCTTCCAACACTCTTGTTGGAAGACTAGGATGTCCATTTACCTACAAACCCTAGGTTTACATGTTTATCTTGCGGCTACCAAGAAATGCTATCTTGGTAACCTCATTCATATAAGGGCAATGCACAAGCCCTAGAGGGCTATTAGAAACACATTGCCTAAAGATTATCTTTTACATGTTTCTAATATTGATTCCGCTTTTGTAGTGTGGAATTATTGACAACCACAACCACTACCTCCGGGCTTCAAGAACAAATCCAAAAGGAAGAGGAATCTAGTGGAGAATCCGATTCCCAATGCTTCATGGTTCAAGGGAATGACTCCCTTGAGGTAAAATCGGAAAACTCTATTAGATTGTGATGATAGTGCTAGTTCTTCTAATGATTATATTGATCCCCATGCTTTGAATGAAGAACTTTCATTAGTTTGTGAAAAATTAATTGAGAAGTATAACATTTGAAAAGAAAAGTCTAGGCATTAATAATGAAAACAAAAATTTGATGCTAGACTTGCTATTGTTTGCAAGAGAAAGAGGAGATTGCTAATGAGAAGGATTCATTAAAATCTCAATTGACCTTGCACTTAAAGAAAATGAACTTTTGAAAAATAAAAATGATTGCCAGTTCTTTTGAAGAAAAATGAAAATTTGACTTCAAAAGTAGATTTATTTTAAAAAGAGAATGTTGCTTTGAAAAATAAAATCATTTCCATTTCAAATGATTTAAATATTG